>CM076580.1:1690196655-1690414336 GCA_034641835.2 Pinus albicaulis
TCTTTTCTTAATGGAGATCTAGAAGAAGAAGTATACATGGAACAACCAGAAGGCTTCTCATTGACAGACAAAGAAGACTATGTATGCAGACTGAAGAAGGCCCTATATGGACTGAAACATGCTCCTCGTGCTTGGTACTCAAGACTGGATAAACATTTGCAAAAACAGGGTTTTAAGAGAGGTGGAGTAGACAACAATCTATACATAAAAGCCCATGAGGATGAACTCCTGATTGTTGTAGTGTATGTTGCTGACATTATGTTTGGAAGCAACAAAGATGAACTAGCAAAAGGGTTTGCTGATGAGATGAAAACATAGTTTGAAATGTCTATGATTGGAGAGCTCAGTTTCTACTTGGGACTACAAATTCAACAAAAGAACACAGGCACCTTCATCTCTCAAGAAGAATAGCTAAAAGAAATGCTGAAAAAATTCAAAATGGAAGATTGCAAACCTCTGTCAACTCCCATGACCATAGGTTGCAAGCTCTGTGCTAATGATGGGTCTGTTGATATAGATCAAAAAATCTACAAATCCATGATTGGAAGTCTATTGTACCGGACTGCATCAAGACCAGACATCATGCTAGCAGTAGGACTAGTGGCTAGATATCAAGAAGCACCTAAACAAAATCACCTTCTTGCAGTCAAAAGAATATTCAGATATCTACAAGGAACAACATTGTATGGACTTTGGTATCCTAAAAGCAAAAAATTCACTTTATCAGCATACACAGATGCAGATTGGGCCAGTTGTGTTGATGATAGGAAGAGTACCAGTGGAGGTGCTTTCTATCTAGGAGAAATTCTGGTGGCATGGTTAAGCAAGAAACAAACATCCATCTCTTTGTCTACAGCTGAAGCAAAATATATAGCAGCAGCAGCATGTTGTACACAAGTCATGTAGATGAAGCAAAATCTTCAAGACATGAAGGTAAGCACTGATGAACCTATTTCAATCAAATGTGATAACACAAGTGCTATAAGTATATCTAAAAATCTTGTACTTCACTCAAAAACTAAACATATTCCAATCAAGTATCATTTCCTCCGAGAATAAGTGGCTTAGAAGATAGTAAAGCTGGAATATGTACCAACGAAAGAACAGACAACTGATATATTTACCAAACCTATTGCTAGAGAATCATTTCAATACTTGAGAGATAAACTAGGGGTAGTATATGCAGATGCTACTCTCTAATATAAAGAGAAAGCACAATTTCAGGGGGAGAACAAAATGAAAATATCATTCCAGGGGGAGAATAGGCAGAAAGAAAAACATGAATCTGGTCCTCAAGATCAAAGGATTAAGGCAAAAGAACACCAAGTTATTATCCTAAAATTATCTGCATTATTCAAGCATCAAAAGGTCAATTACAGAGCAAAAGGATCAGTAGTGAATCTAAAACATTATATTAAGAATCTGAAACATAAAAGATGAGTAGTGATTATACATCTCTGACTAGATAGAGCTGATACAATGTACTCTATGAAATATCATTATTTCTCACTTTTAGCTCTATACAGTGAAAGAACTGTATCAATTTATAGTGTATATTCAAATTCGATAATCCTCAAAGTGTTCTCTCAACAATTCTTATACATCACTATGGAGCAGCATGGTACAAAGTCAGCAGAAGAGGGCCTAAACATAACTCAGAGAGAGGAAATTCAAAAAGAAACCCTTTGCCATTGATGTCAAAGGGGGGAGGAAGAGTAAGTAACAAGGTAGGAAAGAGCAGTAAAATGTAGATTGTAGAGAAAATGTATGTATTTCATCAATGCCAAAGGGGGAGACTCTGTTGGAAATGTTGTCATTGATGGCAAAGGAGGTAGCAGATGCAGAAACAAGAACAGTTACAAGGAGACTAAGACAGACAATGGAGAAAAGAGGAAATGAAGAGAAAGGTAGAGACAGAGGAAGCAAATACGGAGACAGAGCTGTTATCACAGCAGTAGAGGCAGAGGCAGAGTGAAAAAAGTGACAGAGGTAGAGCCACAGATGTCATTGCAGAGAAACCGTTGTTATTTCAAAAATATGTACATATATAGATAACAGCCAGGCGTTACACATAACATAAGTTTTTACGGAGCACTTGTATTCGATTGATATGGTAGAACTGTGCATTATATATATGGTAGGTGCGTTATATATATATATGGTCTATATATATATATATATATATATATATATATATATGGTCTATATATATGCATACACCAAGGAACCAGCGTGAATAGCGAAACCATAGTTGACAATGATGAAAATATGGGGAAATTTGATGCAAGACCAGATGAAGGAATATTCTTAGGATATGCATCCAAGAGTAAAGGATATAGATGCTACAACAAAACTATTCGAAAAATTGTAGAAAGTATTGATGTAAGATTTGATGAAGAACTCCCAAACAAGACAAGAGATACAGGCTGCAGCAGCCATCCTGAAAATCATAAAGAAGAGGATCAAGATGATGAAGAAATAAGCAAAACATCAGAAAATGTTGAACTAAACTCAAAACCCCTTCAAGATACACTCAAAAGAACCATCCAGAAGATCAAATCATAGGAGACAAAAGTGTAGGAGTGCAAACAAGAAGGCAGATAGCTAAACAGACCGAAGAAGTATACATAGCAATGTTATCACAAATAGAGCCAAAGAAGTTTGAAGAAGCCAGCAAGGACAAGTATTGGGTAAACGCAATGAATGAAGAATTGGACCAAATTGAGAAGAAAAATACCTGGGAACTAGTTCCTAGACCAATTGAGAAGAATATCATTGGTTCAAAATGGGTATTCAAAAACAAAATGAATGAGCAAGGACAAGTAATCAAGAATAAAGCCAGGCTGGTCTGCAAAGGATACTCACAAATTGAAGGACTTGATTATGAAGAAACATTTGCCCCAGTAGCTAGAATGGAAGCTATCAGAATGTTCCTGGAATTTGCATGCTACCAAGACTTCAAGGTATATCAAATGGATGTAAAGTCTGCTTTTCTTAATGGAGATATAGAAGAAGAAGTATACATGGAACAACCAGAAGGCTTCTCATTGATAGACAAATAAGACTATGTATGCAGACTGAAGAAGGCCCTATATGGACTGAAACAGGCTCCTCATGCTTGGTACTCAAGACTGGATAAACATTTGCAAAAACAGGGTTTTAAGAGAGGTGGAGTAGACAACAATCTATACATAAAAGCCCATGAGAATGAACTCCTGATTATTGTAGTGTATGTTGATGACATTATGTTTGGAAGCAACAAAGATGAACTAGCAAAAGGGTTTGCTGATGAGATGAAAACAGAGTTTGAAATGTCTATGATTGGAGAGCTCAGTTTCTACTTGGGACTACAAATTAAACAAAAGAACACAGGCACCTTCATCTCTGAGGAAAAATACTTAAAAGAAATGTTGAAAAAATTCAAAATGGAGGACTGCAAACCTGTGTCAACTCCCATGACCATAAAGGTAAGTCAGAAGTGTGATGGTCTCGCTGACATAGTCACACAAAAACTCTACGTATCCATGATTGAAGTTCATTGTACCGACTACATCAAGACCGTACATCACGTTGGTAAATAGGACTAGTATAGATACTCTATGAAGACGAAACATATAATCTACCTTCTGCAACAAAAAAGAACATTCAGATATCTACAAGGAACAACACCGTATGGACTTTGGTATCCTAAAAGAAAACTTCACTTATCAAAGACAATACGTATGTAGATTGGGCTACCAGATGACAGAAAAGGAGTACAAGTGGGAGGTGTTTATCTAGGAGGAAAGTCTCCGTGCAGGCGTTAAGCAAGAAACAAACATCCATCTCTCAGTCTACAGCTGAAGCAGAATATATAGCAGCAGCAGCATGTTGTACGCAAGTCATGTGGATGAAGCAAACTCTTCAAGACATGAAGGTAAGCATTGATGAACCTATTTCAATCAAATGTGATAATACAAGTGCTATAAGTATATCTAAAAATCCTTTACTTCACTCAAAAACTAAACATATTCCAATCAAGTATCATTTCCTCCGAGAACAAGTGGCTCAGAAGATAGTAAAGCTGGAATATGTACCAACGAAAGAATAGACAGCTGATATATTTACCAAACCTCTTGCTAGAGAACCATTTCAATATTTGAGAGATAAACTAGGGGTAGTATCTGCAGATGCTACTCTCTGATATAAAGAGAAAGCACAATTTCAGGGGGAGAACAAAACGAAAATATCATTCCAGGGGGAGAATAGCCAGCAAGAAAAACATGAATCAGGTCCTCAAGATCAAAGGACTAAGGCAAAAGAACACCAAGTTATTATCCTAAAATTATCTGCATTATTCAAGCATCAAAAGGTCAATTACAGAGCAAAAGGATCAGTATTGTGCTCTGAAACATTATATTAAGAATCTGAAACATAAAGATGAGTAGTGATTATACATCTCTCACTAGATAGAGCTGATACAATGTACTCTATGAAATATCATTATTTCTCACTTTTAGCTCTATACAAGTGAAAGAATTGTATCAATTTACAGTGTATATTCAAATTCGATAATCCTCAAAGTGTTATCTCAACAATTCTTATACATCACTATGGAGCAGCATGGTACAAAGTCAGCAAAAGAGGGCCTAAACATAACTCAGAGAGAGGAAATGCAAAAATCAACCCTTTTCCATTGATGTCAAAGGGGGAGGAAAAGCAAGCAAAAAAAAAAAAAAAAAAAAGAGCAAACAGAGAAAATGTATAGATACACACGCAAGGAGATCATAAGTCAATAGAACATGCTAAAAGGAGGTAGCAGATAAATGAATGGCGACAAGGAGACTAAGACAGAATGGAGCAAAGAGGGAAATGGAAGAGGAAAGGCAGAGACACAGAAACAACACGAGAGATAGAGGTTGTTATCACAGCAGAGAGGCACGAGACAAAGTTGTTATCACAAACAGAGGCAGAGGCAGAGGTGATTATTACCAGAGTGAGCTATTGTTGCCGGCAGAGAAACTGTTGTTATTTCAAAAATATGTACATATATAGATAAATTCTGAGATTCCTTCATACATCCAGGCGTTACACATAACATAAGTTTTAACGGAGCACTTGTATTCGGTTGATATGGTAGAACTGTGCATTATATATATGGTAGGTGCGTTATATATATATGGTCTATATATATGCATACACCGAAGAACCAGCGTGAATAAGAGCTTCAACCAAGAGGGATAAATGATGAAAATCTGGGGAAATTTGATGCAAGAGCAGATGAAGGAATATTCTTAGGATATGCATCCAAGAGTAAAGGATATAGATGCTACAACAAAACTATTCAAAAAATTGTAGAAAGTATTGATGTAATATTTGATGAAGAACTCCCAAACAAGACAAGAGATACAGGCTGTAGCAGCCATCCTGAAAATCATGAAGAAGAGGATCAAGATGATGAAGAAATAAGCAAAACATCAGAAAATGTTGAACTGAACTCAAAAACCCCCTCAATATACACTCAAAAGAACCATCCAGAAGATCACATCATAGGAGACAAGAGTGTAGGAGTGCAAACAAGAAGGCAGCTAGTTGAACAAACCGAGGAAGTATACATAGAAATGTTATCACAAATAGATCCAAAGAAGTTTGAAGAAGCCAGTAAGGACAAGTATTGGGTAAAAGAAATGAATGAAGAATTGGACCAAATTGAGAAGAACAATACTTGGGAACTAGTTCCTAGACCAATTGAGAAGAATATCATTGGTTCAAAATGGGTATTCAAAAACAAAATGAATGAGCAAGGACAAGTAATCAGGAATAAAGCCAGGCTGGTCTGCAAAGGATACTCACAAATTGAAGGACTTGATTATGAAGAAACATTTGCCCCAGTAGCCAGAATGGAAGCTATCAGAATGTTCCTGGCATTTTCATGCTACCAAGACTTCAAGGTATATCAAATGGATGTAAATTCTGCTTTTCTTAATGGAGATCTAGAAGAAGAAGTATACATGGAACAACCAGAAGGCTTCTCATTGACAGACAAAGAAGACTATGTATGCAGACTGAAGAAGGCCCTATATGGATTGAAACAGGCTCCTCGTGCTTGGTACTCAAGACTGGATAAACATTTGCAAAAACAGGGTTTTAAGAGAGGTGGAGTAGACAGCAATCTATACATAAAAGCCCATGAAAATGAACTCCTGATTGTTGTAGTGTATGTTGATGACATTATGTTTGGAAGCAACAAAGATGAACTAGAAAAAGGGTTTGCTGATGAGATGAAAACAGAGTTTGAAATGTCTATGATTGGAGAGCTCAGTTTCTACTTGGGACTGCAAATTCAACAAAAGAACACATGCACCTTCATCTCTCAAGAAAAATACCTAAAAGAAATGCTGAAAAAATTCAAAATGGAAGATTGCAAACCTGTGTCAACTCCCATGACCACAGGTTGCAAGCTGTGTGCTGATGATGGGTCTGCTGATATAGATCAAAAACTCTACATATCCATGATTGGAAGTCTATTGTACCTGACTGCATCAAGACCAGACATCATGCTAGCAGTAGGACTAGTGGCTAGATATCAAGCAGCACCTAAACAAAATCACCTTCTTGCAGTCAAAAGAATATTCAGATATCTACAAGGAACAACACTGTATGGAATTTGGTATCCTAAAAGAAAAAACTTCACTTTATCAGCATACACAGATGCAGATTGGGCCAGCTGTGTGGATGACAGGAAGAGTACAAGTGGAGGTGCTTTCTATCTAGGAGAAAGTCTGGTGGCATGGTTAAGCAAGAAACAAACATCCATCTCTCTGTCTACAGCTGAAGCAAAATATATAGCAGCAGCAGCATGTTGTACACAAGTCATGTGGATGAAGAAAACTCTTCAAGACATGAAGGTAAGCATTGATGAACCTATTTCAATCAAATGTGATAATATAAGTGCTATAAGTATATCTAAAAATCTTGTACTTCACTCAAAAACTAAACATATTCCAATCAAGTATCATTTCCTCCGAGAACAAGTGGCTCAGAAGATAGTAAAGTTGGAATATGTACCAACGAAAGAACAGACAGCTGATATATTTACCAAACCTCTTGCTAGAGAACCATTTCAATACTTGAGAGATAAACTAGGGGTAGTATCTGTAGATGCTACTCTCTAATATAAAGAGGAAGCATAATTTTAAGGGGAGAACAAAAACGAAAATACCATTCCAGGGGGAGAACAACCAACAAGGAAAGCATGAATCAGATCCTCAAGATCAAAGGATTAAGGCAAAAGAACACTAAGTTATTATCCTAAAGTTATCTGCATTATTCAAGCATCAAAAGGTCAATTACAGAGCAAAAGGATCAGTATTGTGCTCTGAAACATTATATTAAGAATCTGAAACATAAAAGACGAGTAGTGATTATACATCTCTGACTAGATAGAGCTGATACAATGTACTCTATTAAATATCATTATTTCTCACTTTTAGCTCTATACAAGTGAAAGAACTGTATCAATTTACAGTGTATATTCAAATTCGATAATCCTCAAAGTGTTTTCTCAACAAGTCTTATACATCACTATGGAGCAGCATGGTACAAAGTCAGTAGAAGAGGGCCTAAACATAACTCAGAGAGAGGAAATGCAAAAATAAACCCTTTGCCATTGATGTCAAAGGGGGAGGAAGAGCAAGCAACAGGGGAAAGAGCAGGCAAACAGAGAAAATGTATGTATTGCCATCAATGCCAAAGGGGGAGACTGTTGGAAATATTGTCATTGATGGCAAAGGAGGTAGCAGATGCAGAAACAGGAACAGTTACAAGGAGACTAAGACAGACAATGGAGCAAAGAGGAAATGAAGAGAAAGGCAGAGACAGAGGAAGAAAATAAGGAGACAGAGCTGTTATCACAGCAGTAGAGGTAGAGGCAGAGTGACAGAAGCGACAGAGGCAGAGCCACATATGTCATTGCAGAGAAACCGTTGTTATTTCAAAAATATGTACATATATAGATTCAAGAATATTTCATACATTCCGGGTGTTACACATAACATTCCGGGCGTTTGAATCAGTGCGTTATATATATATGGTTTATATATATGCATACACCGAAGAACTAGCGTGAATAGGAGCGGAACCATAGTCAGAGGCGGAACCAAAGTCAAAGGAGCGGAACTCTGCGTTGGAGGCGGAATAATAGTCGAAACAAAAAAATTATATATATATAATTGAAATGCGAAGGAATTAGCGTTAAATCGGTGTATTGAACTATTAAATTAAAACCCTGAGCGGAACCTGGAGCGGAGGAGAGGAGCGGAACCGAGACTTGTGAACAGTAACGATGGGTTGGAGTGAAACCATGGTTTTTTCTGCACCACCATCCGTCGGAAAGCAGTATTGGAGGAATGGGCAGCAATTCCATACAGGAATCGACACGTGGCATAAGCGGTTTTGATTAAAATGAAATTTCGCGCGTTAACGATCGGCGGAAGACGCCCAACGAAATGAATAAGATCCGTTGATCTGGGCAAAGGCTATCCAATGGTGGGCGATCGCAGGACTTGCACGAGGTTTAATAAAGGTGCGTGGACGAGAAGTCATGTATGTTGTGTGCATTCGATTGGCGGTTGATGGCATTGTGGGCCCGACGGAAATATACGTAATGAAGTTGGGTTATTAATTTAGTATAAGGCCCGACGGAGTATATTATAAGGTTCAACGGAGTATATTAAAATAATTTTATCATGGTTCACAAGTTCATAAGGGTATGCAATGTACTGTGGGATTTCGTTAATAATTGAAGAACGTCGCAACAGGCATATGGATATATTGTGTGGGTTAATATATGTACGTGCTAAGGGTCAATTTACATGGTTATAATAGTTGTATATGGTTAAGTGGCGCGTTGGTGGTGCACGTGGGCGGAGCCACCACTACCTAGTGGTTACAGGGGGCTGCCATTTGCCCGTACGCAACAATTGGGGTGAGGCCCCGTAGTTCATCATATCCGTTGATCGGCGGTCAACCCCTGATTGGCCAGTCAACTACGGGGGGTGCCTTCCCATTAACCGTCGAACGGTTTGACCTCCCGTACTCTGTTGATTTGTTCAAACCTGCCGCCGCGATAACCCTCTGCGCCTGCTGAACTAGTCATTGTGCTGCCGCCTACAACTGATCCGGTAGATGAAATTACATTCCAACACAATAGTCAACTATTATGTTGCGTATGAGGGTTACAATGCGAAGTTAGCGCATATGTACATATAAGAGATTGTCGGGTTATAATTATACAAGAGTATGGAATTAATATCTAAATCATTTGAATTTAGATAAACCAGACTTGTTTATTTAATTAAATTTGCCAGCGTGGAATTAACGAGAAGTGGGAGATTGCCCGGATTGGGAAAATTATTGGGCAATGAAAGTTTGGGATACATTTACACACAGTTAAGTGAAAAATGAAAAAGAGAATGAGGTTGGAAGAACTGAAAATGTAATGTGAGTTTCAAACCATTATGTTTAACTCATATATGAACAGAAAATGTAGAGAAGCAGCCCGAGAATAGAAAACAGGGAATATGCAGATGAAAGTGAACAAAGAGCATGCAGAACAGGTTCTTAACAGCAGCAGGAAACGACAAATCCAGTAAAGCCAAATCCAGAAAAGGAGCTGAGTAATATTGAAATATGTAATTAAGAATGTGAATGTAAATGATGTAATTATTTTTATTGTTTGTGATGCAAAGGCAAGTATCCTAAGGAAAAGACAAAATCCCACTGTAGCATGAAACTTGTACATATTGTAGTAATTCTAAAATTGAGTTGAAAAAGGAATAAGAAGACAGAAGCCAAAGAGTCATGATTGTTCACTTCAAATTCCTTGTGAAATACAAACAGTCATGTGAGAATTTCTATATATAATATCAATTTGATAAGCTCAAGCGAGAGAGAGCGAGAGAGAGAAAATATAGGAAAGCGGAAGTATGAAGACCAAGAAAGAGCGAAAGCTCTGAAACAGTTGATATGGATGAAATGTATTGACAGTAGTTTGATAAATTGAGAAGTTGGAGCTTCCCTTTGAGAAGTTGGAGCTACCTATCAGATAGTGAAAGCTTGATAGCTATCGATTATGTATTGAGGTGAAATCTTTAAAGTTGAAATTTTCACAGAAAATTGAAGGGATTTGGTTCTTCCTTGCAAGTTGTAGCTTGCAGAATAGAGGTTGGAGCATCTTGTAGGTTGGTGCCTGCAGAAAAATAGTGGTGAGAGGGAGTTGGAGCTTGCCTTTGCATCACAACAATAATAAGATGTGGTTTTCTCCCTTTATGGGTTTCCACTTATATCTGGTGTCTCTGTGCATGATATTTATGTATTGATATGATATGTATCATCTGCTTAATATATGCTACTCTCATATTAAGTCTACTGCTATATTATACTAACACTTGCTGCTTACATTTTAAGATTACTCACACATTAAATTGGATGTGAAATGAAGGTGTAATTAAGTTTAATGAAAAGTTCTAAAAGATCAGGAATGTGTTAAACTGATTCACCCCCCCCCCCCTCTCAGTTTAACTAAAGGTTCAACACCACTAAACACACGACAATTTGAGCTTATCTTTGAAGTACTGCGGCACACCGACCTCATCCCTATCATGTGTGTTAAGTCCCTCTAATTTGTCAGATTGGCAAGACCAAATTGAACAAGGGTAACATCAAACCAACTTTGGAGCCCTAGGACCTAGCCTTCCTGGACTCAGACAGGGCTCTCTCTATATTTGTATAAAAGATGTAAACTTGATTGATTTTAGGGTTTTGATTTTAGGCTAGTTATAATGATAGTGTTTGTTTGTTTTGTTTTGTTTGGTTGGGTAAGATGTCAAGAAGAACAGATAGAGTAAGAGAGGTTCAAACCACTGGGCTTTGAATTCTGCAAAAGGTCTTGAAAAGTACAACAATAGGTCAAGGGTGTTTCAGAGGGCAAGTTAACAAGGCCAAATGGATCTAAGCAGCTTATGTGGGTGAAATGCACATTAAGTTGTGAACATAGTAGGTTTAAAGGGAAATTAAAAATCCTTTAACAAATACTTTAAACGAGAAAGGCCTTTTAGATCAATATGCATAAAGAAATAACCAAAGACGGGGCATACCATAAAATTTTTTGATCAAATTTACACCAATTAAACCCTAAGACAACAATCCAGCAAACCATAGAGAACAAGAAACTTGTAAATTCTCTAGTGATTTCACCTTCAAGAAAAGAAAACATTCAAGATAACATATAGTAATGATCAAAGAGCATCGAACTCCTAAATTCCTTAATCAAACTATGAAATACCTTCAAAGCAACTATTTAAGATGGACTAAAGGACAGGACAAACCATAAACTTCCTCATCCAAACCCTAATTAGCAATACTTCAAGGGAAAGACCTCAAAAACAATGTTTTAAGTTATACCAAAAGACAGGGTTAACCATAAACTTCTTTGGCATTGGCTCCATTAAATCATTCTTAAGACAAACAAGCTGAGTGGAACTAGAGAGAAATTAAGAATTATCTAATCTAATCTAGCAGAGGAAAACATCTAAGCAATATTAGCAGATAGAGTTAAGGTGCCTCTAAACAACATTTCTAACCTAAACTTTATGTTCTACTACATGAGAAAAGATGAAACGATATGAAAACATAAGAAGACAAGTACTAAATCAGAAATACATCACCATTAACCATGCTCATGAATCCTGCAAATGTGCTTGTCTCATAGATATTCAGTCCAAAACCTTCACAATGCTCCAAAGCCAAAAAATCCTTACAACTCAAATTCTATGAGGTTTATCTCAATAATCAACCAACATCAATAATGAAGCCTACATGCAGTATTTAAATGCCAAATGAGGAGGTGGTGTTAGCCATCAGTAAATTTTTTCACAAGCAAATGATGGCTAAAACAATCCTTGAGCCTTCAAGAGATCATTTTCATAGAAAATCATTCATTCTTGAAGGTTGTTGTTCCTTAAGTGCTATTCCTTTCAGGATATTGTTGTTCCCTTAGAATAAATCTACCAAGTTAAACCTATTGTTCCCTTTTGAAAACTTTTTCCTTAACAGCACCATTCTCATCATTTCATTCACCCACTTTGCCCTTATTTCATCCTCCATTTTCCCTAAAAAAAAGGCTCCTTTTCTCTCTATTTTTCCATTCATTCTCCTCAAAAGCCCTCGAAATCCCTTTTAAGCCATAGAAATCCTAGCTTATGGTTTAACAACCCTTCCTTTCCCTCTACCGAAACCTGAAAAACCCACAAAAAACCCATTAAAAACCCTAAAAAACTTCTTCTGCCCTTTTAAAGGCCTTAAAGCCCTTTTCCGCATAAAACTGTGTGCCCGCAACCAGGCGCTAGCCCCATCGCATCGGCCCTTTTCTTTTTATAAGTCTGCTATTTCTTTACATATTTCTCACGATGCGATAAGCTCCCCCCTCCTTAGATCCTGGTCACATACCGCTCCACGTGACCATACCCCAGTGCCTATGTTAAACCCCCATCGCATCGGGCATTTTCTATCACGTCGCAACATTTCCCATCGCATTGGCTCTACCACATTTTATCACATCGCTCCTTTTTCCCGCCGATGCGCTTAGCCCCTTTTTCCTGGCCCCTAGTCCCCTTACCCTTCCACAAGACCGTTCCCCAGCCCCTACGCTAAGCCCCCCATCACATTGGCGTTTTCATTCAAGACATGCCTTTTTCTTTGTATTTTGCTTGCTCCGATAACGATACCCTGATGAGATCTACACCGTAGATCCATAAGATCTAACGGCTCTCGTTCGCCCCAAAAACTCAACTCCGCTGGGGCCTACCATCCATTGTACAAAAGACCCTTCCTATCACACCCTGACACCTGTCTTCCACTATAGTCTCCGCCCGAGCAACTTTTCCATCGCGCTCGGTCCGCACCATCTAATCTCAGCCCATTCATCCAACGGCTGTGGTGGCGTATCATGCGATTTTCGCATCCAAAGTTTAACACTCCAAAATTACGCGATACTGGTGGTATCGAGAAAGCCACGCAGTGCAATACAACTGGATCGCGTTCCCTCCGGGCTAAACCGCTTACCACTCCAACATCGCGCGATAACTACCTCGGTATTTCAAAACCGCTTTTCCTCAAATTCATGCCAAACTCCAGTTTTAAACCGGATTTTCGCCGATTTTCTTCATAACACCGCTTTCGCCTGCATATCCACCCTTCTGCATTGCTCTTTTCACCCTCCGTCGAGCCCTCTATTGCAGCCAAACCAAGAAACGCAGGATTTCATAACTGGTTTGTCGTCATATGCAGGTTTAATGATGGATTTATCCACAGGTTTCCCACGGCCAAAGAATCAGGGTTTAAAAGGGCCGAGGGATCAAATTTCAGAGTTTAATCAAAGGTTTTATGGACATTGATTACAAATAAAACTTTCCAGTGCACTGAAGAAATCAGCACACTGAGAGAGAGATTAAAAGGGCAGGGACAAAAGTTTAAACTTTAAGTTGTAGAATACACACCTAAACTCACATTTTTGAAGGACAACACAGTTTGAAGACAAGTCAGCAGAGGAAGGCCTCTAAAGCCACATCCATGGAAGCATTTATTCCTCCTAAGACTAAAGGACACCTGCGGCCTATGTTACTTCACGCAGACACTTTGACAGCCATCCTACTGACTAATCCTTTGTGGAATGGTCAAAGAAGTTATTAAGTAGGCGTGGAATACAGGACCTGAAACTGGACAGTTCACTTGTCGTAGAGGTCAAACAGAGTACTTCCTACCACGGTTGCTTCAAATAATACACTTCAGAGTTAAATGCCTACCTACCAAATATACATAAAAACAGGAAAGACTACCCAAGTGATATAAACAGTTATTGCAACTGTCATTAAGCAGAATGGGCATTTGAGCACTTCTCCCACTCTGTCTTAATTCATATTTATTACCACTTCTACCATACTCTTCCTCTTTCACCTATAAGTATTCAAAGAAAATTCATTGTAATGGTTGGAACATTGTTAATTGTTGAACTGTTATTGAGTTAGAGTTACCAAGTAGTTGTAATATAGTAGGCTGGGAAGAGAAGAATTGGATTGAAAAGAGCTATTGGACTCAAAGTATGTAATTGGTTTCGCACATCAATAGAAAAGCATATTCACTGGATCCTAATCTAAATCATTGGTGATGTTATTCTAACTGTAATTGTTATTTTCTTTATGTTTTCACTGTGTTCATATTCTCTGATAAAGAATAGAAAATATAGAGTAGGATATACTGCAAAGTACCCTAACTCCCACTGAAAATATTTATCTTTATGTTTTCTGCTAAATGTGTATTTTGGAATGATTCCAATAGAGTATAACCAGTCAAGAAATGTTGGTGAGCCCATGTCTGGCTGAGTAGAACTTGAGTTATTGTTCTCGAATGATATTTTCACTGCATGCTAAGTAGAGTCTTAATCAAGGAAGTTTATGGTTAGCCCTGTCCCTTGTTTAGTCTTAAAACAGTTGTTTTGAATATTTCCCTTAAAGTATGCCAAAAGCAGGTTTGGTTTAAAGTCCTTACCTGATCTTAGGTTGCTTTTTATGTTTATCTTACATGTTTTTCCCTTGAGTGTATGTCAAAGCAAGCTAGGTTAAAATTCGTTACCTGATCTTAGATTTCCCTTTGTTTTATTATATGTTTTTGTTCCTAAGTGTATGCCAAAAGCAGGTTAGGTTAAAATTCCTTGCTTGATCTTAGGCTATCTTTGTTTTCTTACATGTTGCTTCTTTCATTTCACTCCTTAATTTTCCATATCACAAACTCAACTTAAAATATCTTCTGATATAGATTACTTGCCCTTTGAAAACTCTTGGATGTTTGATTTGTGATTAAACCCATTTATGACTCCATAGCCCAATGGTTTAGCACTCTTTTGACCTATATACCCATGTTGAAATATCCTCCCACTTACTTCTTTCTTCACTTCACATGACCTTCTCAGTTAATGATTCCCAACCAAAACAAACAAACAAAAACCCTTTGTGCTTCATAACTAGCCTAATATTATAACTAAGTTGTAAAGAATATCTTTAAAACCAACAATTACATAGAGAGATCCCTCTCTGAATCCAGGAGGGCTAGATCCTAGGATTCCAAAGCGGTTCTGATGTTGCCTGGTCATTTGGTATGCCAGTCTACCAAATCACTAGGACCGCAACATAATGGCGACTCCACTGGGAACATATTCTGAGTAAACTGCTATCTTAGACATCCTTAAGAACTCAAAAAACCCACAAGACTTATACTGGTAGTTAATTACTGTGGTGGATAGTAACTCATCTTGAACATTTGAAATCATCCACCTGGCGACTCCACAACTCCTAAAAGATCAAAAGACTCCATTGGTGATCATTAGGCCTACTGATTATTCCTGGTTTCACGAAGACTCCACTAGGGCAGCCCACACTACCATTCAAACATTTTCACATTCATGATTAGGAAACTTTGAGGATTAAGTTTTCTTTGTTAAATACTGGTTTGCCTCTTAAAGATTGTTATATCTGGCTAACCTTATTCTTATTTGGGCCTGAAACTTAACATACTGGCTTCAAAAATAATTCATACCAGAGCTTATCCTAACCCAAATCCTCCTGAAATAGTTGATAATCCAAAAAACATTCTTAGGAATTCCCCTGTATCTAGGGATCCAACTATTGTCAGACCTATTCATAGAGCTAACTATGTTCCCGAAAACCTTACAGCTCTATCAGATACTCAAGTTGACTTAGATTTACCAAGTAATTTACCTAGAACTAAGTCACTTAGTGGTATAGATCAGACAGACTTTGAGCCTCCAATTTCGCCACCACATAGTGGTCAACATATTAGCAGCAGAGAAACCCCTCCATCCACACCTCCGGATCTCCATTTCATTCTTAACTTGGGTCTCTCTCACCCTAAATCTTCTCAACAGTCTCTTGTTGGTCCAAGCACCTCTGCCATCCATATACCTGTTGTTCAAGCCACTCCTTTACTCCCACAAAATATTGTCATGGCAGCATGGTATGCTCCCCTAGTGTTACCACAGCCTTTGGTTCCTTTACGCAATGAATATCAGTCTAAAATTCCCCATTTCACTAGAACTGATTCCACCACTGCTCAACAGCATGTAGACAAGATGAATGATGTCTTTGATTATATGGAAATAGAAAATGAGACCATTAAGATAAGAATATTTGCCCAAAGTTTAGGAGGAGAAGCCAAGAAATGGTTTAAGGGTTTAACTCCTCACAGTATAAATGATCTCCCTTCTTTACATCAAACATTTACAAATAAATGGGAAATTGGGAAGAATCCACTCCAAATACTTGCAGATTACAACAACCTAAAGAGAAACCCCAGGGAGAGTGTGCAGAATTATTGCACTAGATTCAATAGTGTTTATAATGCACTACCCCCAGACTTGAAACCTCCACAATGATTATCTTTGGCCAAATTTCCGAAAGGATTTGATCCTGAAATGGCCTATCATCTTAGAGAAAGGGATCCCTTAACTTTAGATGATATGAAAAAGGGAGCACTTAGTGTGGAAGCTAATCTGATTGAAAAGAGAGCCAGGATGAGGGTTGAAAAGAAAGTGACATATAGAGAGGACATTGCATCTTCTATGTCTGACTCAAAATTAGACCATCTAACCAAGAACGTGGATAGGTTAGAAAAAATGATGGAGAGGTTAGTTGTCCAAACAAGTGCCCAAAACAGGAACCAGACTCAAAATCAGAACTAGAACTTTAGGAGAAACCCCCCTCAAATGAGACAAAGAGACTCTGATCAACAGATCAGACCTCCATTCCAAGAAAATTATGTTGATGAAGAGGAGGGAATGATAGAAGAGTCAGAGGTAACTATTATAAATATGTTGGGAGTTAATAATGAAGACCTTGTCTCTTCCACAGAGGATGGCCAATCCACATATACATATTATGAGAATGAAGGTTTAGAATCTAAAGATTATAGGCACGGCTTTGAGAATGCAATCATGGAGGTCCACAAGCAATATGACCTTAGAAGAAAAAAGAAATAGGAAACTCCCCAAACAAAAACCTCTGAGACTGTTGTTAAGAACAGATCTGAAAAAGTGGTTAAAAATGCTGCTAAAAACAACAAAACAACAGCTGAAAGTTCTGATAGAAACAAGGGAAAAATCACTCAGAACGCTGATAAACCGAGTGTTGGCCCCAGTAGCGCTAGTAATTCAGCTAGTGCCCCTGAAAGAACTGTTTTAACTAATGTACACAGTGAAAATCAGCAAGCTGATTTTGCTTGTAAATTACTGACTAACAAGATAGATTTGAACCTTTCAAAGAGTCAATTCCCTTTCAGTTTAGAAAGTGAAATTTCTAAGATCAAAATCTCTGTTCCCCTCACTGAGTTAGTCACTCAAGATGTATATAAATGTCAGGTTTTGAAAGCTTTAAACATAGAATAAAATAATGACTTCGTCAACCTCAATGATGATCAACCAGCCCTTTTATTTGGTCCTAAAATTGAAGGAAAATTCTAGGAAAGAGTGGTCCCTCCTTTCTATGTTAGTTTGAATATCCATGACAAAATTTTACACAATGTTATGCATGATTCAAGGGCTTCTCATAATCTCATGCCCAAAGTAATCATGGAGAGATTAGGCCTCGAGATAACTAGACCATACAAAGACTTGTATTCCTTTGACTCCAGTAGAGTGAAATGCTTAGGCTTGATCAAAGATCTGTGTGTAAAATTGACCCAAATCCCATCCAAATGCATCGTGATGGATGTGGTAGTGGCTGATGTGCCCCCCAAATATGGCATGCTTCTTTCGAGATAATGGGGCGCTAAGCTGCAAGGTACCATGCAAATGGACATGGCATATGCCACTATCCCGGTCTTCAGTCAACTTAGGAGACTGTATATGAAATCACACATGAAATTTATGGTGAGCAGTCCAGAAAAATCAGAGAATTCCCCTCTTTATTCTGTCCACATAGACCTAGACTCATTCTTTCTTTGCAATGATGAAATCTTTGGTGAACTAAAGTTGGATGATGAGAAATCACCCAACATAACAGAAATTGAGGGAGAAGCTCTCAAGCAGGGTGCCAAAGCTGAAAGTTGCAACAAACAAAATAGAGAACATGAGCAACCCACTATCCATCAAATTAGTGCAAATCACGGGAGTCAAGAAGAAAGGCCTAAACTCCATGAAAACCTTAAAGAACCATTCCAACCCAAACATGTTGCAAAACCCACAGAACTGCATTATGACAGTCAAAACACATAGGACAAAGAGGACAGCAATGAAAATAACACCAAGTCTGAAACTAGCCCTCTTTGGAGTATGAGTTTTGATGGGTCTTGCAATAGAACTGGTGCAGGAGTAGGGGTATGGCTTCACAACACTGAGAAAAATTACGCTGAAAGCCATGCATACAAGCTAAAATTCCAATGCACCAATAATATAGCAGAGTATGAAGCACTCTTCTTAGGATTGCAGTCACTGAAGAAATTAGGAGCCAAGAGGATAGTTGTTCATGGAGATTCTGAACTGATCATTAGGCAAATAAATGGAGAATACACAGCCAAACATCCAAGACTAAGAGCCTATAGAAATGATGCCATGGACCTTTTGTAAACCTTTGAGGAATATGAACTTGTTTTTTTCCCTAGAAGCCAAAACATCCTTTCCAATGGATTGGCTTGCGCTGCCATCTCATGTCAAAAACCCTATGACAACAAGCAATTCAATGTCAAAGTGAAATATAGGCCAGCTGTCCTAGACAATGAAAAATATTGGCAGGTATTTGAGGGAGATAAACAGATAGAGGACTTTTGCAGTTCAGAAATGAGTTTGAATTGCCTAATTCAGACTCAAAGTATGATAAAAGCCATCTGGATGAGGAACAGCATGACCAAAAAGAACCTCCTCCCATTGCAGAAATAAATCTGCTAACCAGTGAGTTCGAAAATCAAATAGAAAAATACATAAACTTAGAAAAAGAAGACATAGAGGTATTACAGTCCAAAGACAAAGGCTTACCCAAAGGACTAGCCCCTCTAGAAGACTTGTTTTATTTTAATGACGTTGCCAAGAAACCAACAATAAAACCTGTTGAGCTCCAAAGATGTTCTTTCTTCCACCACATTCCACTCCATTTCCTTTGTCCATTATTAATCACAGGCTCAAATGATCAGTAGAATTAGTTAAAATTGCTTTAAGAATGAATATCATGACTAACTTGCTATGTTTTTATGATTTTGTCATTGTAGTACTTTTTTAACTAGATCTAGCTACAGAATGCAGACATTCTGTAGCTAGTTGCCGATTCTGTAGTTGTCTTCATGTCTACGTAGGTTCCAGGTGTCATCTTGGAGAAAAACACATATGGGCGTATTCCACATCATTCCCTCATCATTTGTTGCTCTCCATGAAGCTTGAACGGAATTCTGTAGACGGTTATGTACATGGGAACTCAAACTAGGAGAGAGACTCCTAATAGGACAAGGACAGTCCAGATGCCCTTAATTCTATTACGTGACCACCATCAGAGTCCTAGTTTGGTTTTTATTTGGAAAGACAATTATCCCTAGGTTATCTCAAAACAGTTATGTAAATTTGTTACAAATATGGCTAGGGAAACCGAGGGACAAGGTTGAGATTTTGTATTTTGACTGCTAGATTTCAGAAGTACGAAAACACTCTGTTTTGAAGTAATTTCTCTCTAATGCAAGAAGTATCACTTTATTGAAATCACTGAGTCAATCTTGAAGTAGATTTTTCATGCTACTCCGGTGGTAGAGGGCCCCTGCCTCCTTAGCAGCCTTGTTTATATGGTTTAGATAAGTATTTTAGTCTCGTTTTTCATTTCTAGCTTAAGCATGTTTCTGAAGTTTATGTTTCATGCTTGTTTACATTGATCATCACAGCTATACTTACTCTTATAAACTCTTCCAAAATATCATCACGATGAATAAGGCATAGCTATGATGTTGTAGGTTTTAGTTGCATTTCCTTTCGAATTTTATGATTTATGTTTGTTTACACTAAGTGTCACAGCCGGTCTTACTCCTACAAACTCTTCAAAAATATCATTAACAATGAATAAGAAACAGTTGTGGTATCTTAGATTTTAATTGTATTTGCTTTCAAATCTTATGTTTATGTTCAATTGCATTGAATAATACAGCTATAATTGTTTTTACAAACTCTTCCAAAATATCATTCACATTGAACAAGATGGGTTGTAGAATTCCAATAGACTAGCTGCATGTTAGTTTAGTCATAACACTCCGGAGGATGATTTCATTTAGTTCAGCTCTGTCACTACATTTCAAGTTTGATAATGGAATTTTAATTTAACTCTATTCACTGTACTTCAAGTAGATTAGTAGCATTCTAGTTTAGTCTTAGCTCACTGTATTAGCATTCCAGTTTAGTTGTTATCCATTGCATTTTAAATTGTGTTAGTTGTTAAATTTAGATACCACGGTCTTCATTATTTACAAAAAAACTTCTTTTGTTCCAACCTCATATTAATACATAATCATCTGGACAGAAGCTAGTATCAGTCTAAGGCCTGGAGTATTTTGCAACCTTTTTACCATTTCACAAATAAGCCTTTTCTCAAGGACTATTCTAAAAGAAACCTATAACTTTTGAGTGAGGCCTAGTGGTGCTAAATTGAGTTGCAGAACAGAATTAGAAGTTAGTTTAGAGTAAAATCTTATTGTGCTACAAATGTTCTTTTCCAAATATGTTCCAATGAACCTTTAATCATGGATGAGATGTTGTAACATTGTAAGATGATTGTTTATTTAGGAGAACTTCATTCACACTTAACTTGTCCATTTCTCAAGATCTTCCAACACATATTTAATGAATGAATTGAATAATTTCAAGCTCATGTTGTGATTTATTTCCTTGCAATGAAGTCATTATCAAGCTTTGCATTTTTTGTTTTCCAGCCATAGTTTAGGCTTTGTTCTGTTTTAGTATTTGCATTTGTTGTTTGCCAGCCATAGTTTAGGTTTTGTTCTGTTTTAGTATTTGCATTTGTTATTTTCCATCCATAGTTTAGGCCTTGTTCTTCTTTAATATAACCAATAGCTTCTTTTCACCAGCATTTATTTCTTTCCCTTTTCAAACATAAAACCTTAAAACCAAAAACATCAGAAAACACTAAACACAACGTAGTGAGAAACAAATACCTAGGCACATATAGTGCACCACACTTCAGCAGTTTACCAACCCTGGTTGACAATTAATGAACTCAATTTAGGAACACTAGGTTGAGCACAAAAAAAACCCACCAATTTTGATATCGAGGAATGCAATATAGGCAGTAAAGACAAACCCAAAATGATCAAACTATCTAAAACATTATCAGCTCACATAAAACTGAGATATATTGAGCTATTTAAAGAATTTCTAATGTTTTTGCTTGTAGCTATGAGGATTTAAAGGCATATGACACAGAGACAATTCAGCACAAGATACCCCTTAAAGAAAACTAGCAATCATTCAGGCAAAAATTGCGTAGAATAAAACCCTGTGCAGTTACCTCTGGTTGAGAAAGAAATCAGGAAAATGTATGATGCTGGAATCATTGTCCCTGAGAGATACTCAGAATGGGTTTCTAATCTTGTGGTTGTAAGGAACAAAACAGGAGAGATCAGGCTCTGTATTGACTTTAGAAACTTAAATAGAGCCTCATTAAAGGACAACTATCCCCTACCCAAAATGGAGCACATCTTACAAAGGGTAGTTGGTTCCAAAAGGATATCTTTGCTAGATGGTTTCTCAAGATATAATCAGATATTTGTTTTGCCTGAGGATCAACTAAAAAAAGCCTTCACTACTCCTTGGGGCACATTCATGTATGTGAAAATGCCTTTTGGATTAATGAATACAGGAGCCACCTTTCAAAGAGCCGTGGATATTGCTTTCTCAGAAGAAATAAGCCACTTTATTGTGATTTATTTAGATGACATCACAGTCTATTCCAAAATAGATGAAGAACACCTAGCACACCTCATGAAAGTCTTTGAGAAATGTAGGAGGTTTGGGCTATCTTTAAATCCCAAGAATACATTGTTTGGTCTCCAAGAGGGAAAACTTGTGGGTCATATCATATCAAAAAAAGGGATTAAAATAGACCCAAAAAGGGTTGAAGGTATATTGCAAATCAATCACCCTAAAAACATCAAAGAACTCAAATCTTTCATTGAAAAGATTAATTTCCTGAGAAGGTTCATACTCAACCTGGCAGAACTCCTTAGGAACATGACAAACATGCTAAAGAAATAGATAGGAGTCAAATGGACATTGGAAGCAAAGAAATCCTTTGAACTGGTTAAACATGCACTTACCCAAGCACTGGTTCTCATTAGTCCTAATTTCACTAAGGACTTCCTCATATTTTCATTTGCATCAGAACATATTGTGGCTGTTATCCTATTACAGAAAAATATAGAAAGACAAGAGCATCCAATTGTATTTTTCAGCAAGGCACTGAGGGATGAACCTCTGAAATATAATATAATGGAGAAACAGGCCTATGCATTGGTCAAAGCCTTGAAAGATTTCAAAGTTTATATCTTACACTCTCACATTATTGCATTTGTGCCTCATGTAGTGGTGAAGGACATTTTGTCACAAGACCCTGATGGCAAAAGAGGAAAGTGGATTGTTGTGATACTGGAATATGATTTGGAAATTAAACCCACTAAACTCATCAAGGGTCAAGGCCTAGCATAGTTAATGGTTGAATCTAACTTACAAGCACTTGATATAAACATGATAGATGCACTAGATGAAAGGGAAGAATTACCAGCTCCACTTGTTGAAAACCATTTCCTTAATTCATCTTGGTATGCTGATATTTTATACGTGCTTACTAATCTCAATGCACCTCCTGGTTTGTCCAAAAAAAAGGCTAGATTCTTAAAGTTAAAAGTTGTTAATTACTGCATTTTAGATAATTGTTTATATTGGAAGAATGCCAGTGGTCTATTGCTTAAATGTTTGCCTAAGGTTGATGCAGATAGGATCAAGCATGAGTTTCATGAAGGAGAATGTGGAGGCCACCTAAGTTGGAAAACCACTGTCAACAAAATCCTTAGAGCTGGTTATTACTGGTCCACCCTCTTCCAAGATGTCCAAAGGATGATAGTTGCTTGTCATAAGTGCCAAATCTTCGAAGGCAAGAGGAAACTACTTTCTCTACCTTTGCAACCAATCACTGTTGAAGCTCCTTTTCAGCAATGGGGCCTAGACTTCATTGGGGAAGTCCACCCTGCCTCATCTGCCCAACATAGATGGATACTCACAGCCACTGACTATTTCACCAAATGGATAGAAGCCATCCCTTCTAGGAATTCCACAGACTCAGTCATCATAAAAAAATTTGAAGATCATGTCCTGTCTAGATTTGGTTGTCCTAGGAAAATTATCACTGACAATGCCGCTGCATTTGGTTCAAAAAATATGGTTGATTTCTGTCACAGATATCATATTGTGATTGGTCATTCTACAGCTTATTACCCTCAAGGTAATGGACTGGCAGAATCTTCTAATAAAAGCTTGGTTAACATGATAAAGAAAATGCTAGAAGGAAATCAGAGATCATGGCACAACAAATTGGTACATGCCTTATGGGTAGATAGATTGACAACAAAGGAATCAATTGGAATGTCTCCCTATCAGCTGGTGTATAAAGCCGATGCATTTTTTCCTACCAGCCTAGGAGTACCAATGATGAAGTTAGTCCAAGAAATACAATCAGAAGAATATAGCATGATTAGAAGGATAAATCAGACCATACACCTTCAGCAAACCAGAGAAGAAGTTTATAAAAGAACACAGAAAGTACAAGAGGATATCAAAAGGCTATTTGACAAGAGGAAAAAGACCAGTGTTTTCAAGATTGGCGACAAAGTACTCAAATGGGATTCCAGGAGAGAAGATAAGGGAAAACATGGCAAGTTTGACAATTTATAGAAAGGCCCTTACATTATTCAATCTGTTTTTGGTCATGATGCATTTTTTCTACAGAAGATGGATGATACAGACCTGTTTGGGGGTCCTGTCAATAGCAGGATGCTCAAACACTATTTCTGCTAAAACTTTTGTTTAAAGTTTTCATTTTTCATTGTAAATATCATTGCTTTGTTTGTTTGAGAAATAGAGAAAGACAAAAATAAATAAAAAATAAAAAATAAAAGGGGGCAGATTAGAAAAGAAGAAAGGTACAGCCCCATACGAAAAAAGAAAAAAAGTATAAAAGTGTCCAAGCTTAAATGCCAATACTTGAAAGAGCACTACTATCTAGTCATGCAGCCTAATCATGTTGGAAATGTTTTCATTGATGGCAAAGGGGATGGCAAAGGAGGAGAACCTGAACCAGCAATGAGGCAAAGTAACAAACATGAAGCAGAGGCAGTTGTGGAAGTATGTATAATGTTGTCCCATACACAGTACTTGGGATAAGGGTTTAGTTATAAACTCTACTGTGCATAACCTGCGAAATGAGATCGAGGTTGAGAACTGGTTGGGGGTGCAGCGTGCAGTAACGAAAAATTTGAATTTTTTTTTGGGTAGAAATCCCAAGGGTTAATAGAGATTCTATACATGTATATAAGAAATATTTGAGTGCACAGTAGGGTTGAATATTTGATTGGAAGTGTGGGTTTCGAAGCATCGATGCTCTCAAAGCAGAGAACTCAATTCAAACCCAGAAATTTCCATTCCACAGTGGAAAAACCGAGGAACTGTTTAGTTAACTGTGTACAGGTGCGTTAGACGCACATTATAAGCAATTGGTGAAATCACGGTTAGTGTAACCCATAAACGCAGCGGAACTCTGAAGGTGGAACTCGGAAGGCGGAACCATAGTTAAATGCGCAGTGTAAATGGAGCTATGCGTCGTAACAGATGAAAGCACCGTGGCAAAATGTCAATGAACCAAGGGTCAAATGTATAAAAGAAGCGGAACCTTGAGCAAAGGAGAGGAACCCCGAGCCAAAAGGGCGGAACCACAAAGAGTGAGCAGTAAAGGTGGTTTCTGGTTTTCATCACACCACCTTTGCACGGTGGGTGGTATTCAAGAGATTAGGATCGATTCCACAGAACGGGCGACACGTGTCCTCGAGCGAATTCACAAAACCACTCTCACTATGCGCCATCGCGCGTTATTGTTCGCGCATCTTCGCCGAGCGATATCCGTCCGATCAAATGAGGCGGTGCAACGCGATAAAAACCGTCGGATGGAGACGACCGTTAATGCTAGGGCCCAGTCCATCACACAACTATTGAATATTAACCCTCGTGCAAGTTAACCGTGTGATTTCCGTTGGATCAGAGATTGAAAAAGAGATGAATCATCCACCGTTGGATCATGAATAAAGTTGCAAGGTGTCTAACAAGGTATGGATCAGCGTTTAATTGTTGATTATTAAATAATCAGTAGAGGATTCAATTATACAGTGCGAAATGCTTATGATTAGGCGCTAAAAGCCACGGTTTATTAATATTTTTAATGTTTGAATCGGGGAATATGCATACATGACGATATATATTTATATACTGTGCTAAAGTCGAAACCTATATGAAATGAGATTGGGTTTATTACAAGAGACTGCAAGAATGAAAGAGCAAGAGACAGCGGCAGAAAAATGGTACAGGGAAAAAGATGAATTGAAATTGTAATGTGTGTTTCAAACCATTATGTTTAAACTCATATATGAACAGAGAAAGTAGACAAGTAGCCAGAGAACAGAGATGGTAATGAACAGACATCGCCCAGATTCATCTGTATTTGAGAATAAAACCTGAAAATTAGTCATATATGTAGCTGGTGCACTCAAGTACAGTGAACAGATGAATAGACACAGAGGTGAACCAAAATATATAGAACACTCACTCAACAGCAGCAGAAAAGACAAATCCAGTAAAGCCAAAGTCCAGAAAAGGAGCTGAGTGGAATTGAAATGTGTAACTGAAAATGTAAATATTTTTTTGTTTATATTGTTTGTGATGCAAAGGCAAGTATCCTAAGGAAAAGAAAAATCCCACTGTAGCATGGAAATTTGTACATATTATTATAATTTTAAATTGAGTTGGATAAAGGAATGAAAAGACAGAAGTCAAAAAGTCAGGACTATTCACTTCAAATTCCCCGAGGAATGTAAAGAGTCATGTGATGAACTCTATATATAATATCACATTGATATGCACAGAGTGGTTAGAGAGAGTAAGAATAGAGAATGAAAAGTATAGAAGATTGAGGCAGAGAAGATAAGGAAGAGAGGAGCAGAAAGAGATGCTACAGAACAGAGCTGATATCTGAGGTAAATCAGCAAACACTTCTTGTGATAAATTGAGGAAGTTGGAGCTTCCCTATCAAGTTGAAGCTTGATAGTTGTCAGTTGTAGCTGACTGAGGTTGGAGCCTCCTGTAGGTTGGTGCCTGCAGAAAAATTGAAGGGAGTTGGAGCTTCCTTGCAAGTTGTAGCTTGCAGAATTGAGGTTGGAGCCTCCTGTAGGTTGGTGCCTGTAGAAAAACAGTGGTGAGAGGGATTTGGAGCTTGCCTTTACATCACAACAATAATAAGATGTGGTTTTCTCCTTTTATGGGTTTCCACTTAAATCTGTTGTCTCTATCTGTGTTGCCTGTGTGCTGAGATGATTTATCAAATCTGCTTAATGTTCACTGCTCTCATAATAAGTTTATGTCACACTAATTTAATACTTGCTGCAACATATTAAGACTGTTCATATACTAAAGTTGAATACAAAAGTAAGCTGTAAATAAGCTGATGAAAATTTAAAAAGCCCATGTATGTATTGCACTGATTCACCCACCCCCCTCTCAGTTCAACTAAGAATTCAACAATTGGTATCAGAGTTGGGTTCCTTTGTACCAGTTTAACAACTAAAAGGAGATTCTAGGCTCTCAAGATGGCTGGTAAAAAAGGATGCTCAACCAATAAAGCCCCTTTCTTTACAGGTGCAAATTATGCCTTCTGGAAAATCAGGATGAGGGCATATATAATGTCTCTAGGAATAGAAGTATGGGTTGATGTGGAATTAGGACATCCCCAAAGGAACTGACACAGAGAAAGAAACAAAACAAGATTTTGTGGCTAATGCAAAAGCCATGAATGCCATCCTGAATGGATTGTGTGAAGCAGATTTTATTAAAGTAATGCACAAAGACACTGCCAAAGAAATGTGGGATACTCTGGAGAACATCCATGAAGGAGACAAGAAAGTAAAGACTGCCAAACTTCAAGTCTATAGAGCCCAGTTTGAGAAGTTAAAAATGAATGATGATGAAGACATTGACAATTTCTTCCTAAAAGTTGCAGAAATTGTTAACAATATGAAAGCTCTTGGAGAAACCATGCCAGAAAGTATAATTGTGCAAAAGATTCTAATATCTCTTCCATCCAGGTTTAATCCCAAGGTGTCTGCAATAGAAGAAATAGTTGATTGGGAGACCTTGACCATGAACCAGCTACTTGGAAATTTAACAGCATACGAGATGAGGCTCCCACAGAAGAAGCCAAGTACGATGGAGGCAACCTTTAAGACAGAAAAGAAGAAAGAAGAAGAGGGAGACATATGCTCTTGCTCGGATGAAGAAGAAGCAATATTTGTCAAGAAATTGGATAGAGGCTCAGGTAAATACAAAGGTAAACTCCCTTTCAAATGCTTTAACTATGGAAGAGTTGGACACTATTCTACTAAGTGTCCTCACAAGAAAGTAAGGAATTAGGCTCAAGAGTCAGAGAAAAATACATCAAAGAACTGGCAGAAAGGAAAGAAGTTCAGCAGAAAATCCTTCTATGCTCAACAAGACAGCAGTACATCTGAAGATCCAGATGAACTCTCAAGTGAAGATGGAACCTCTGAATTTTTATTGATGGCCATAGAAGAACTTGAAGGTCTTCTGCTAGAAGATGAAGAAGAAAAAGGTGAAGTCGACCTTGAGGGGGAGCTAAGAAGGGCTCTGGAAGAGATTGATAGACTCAAGTTGAAATGCATAAAACAAAAGGACATTCT
The DNA here is from genome assembly GCA_034641835.2 of Pinus albicaulis. Taxonomy (NCBI): domain Eukaryota; kingdom Viridiplantae; phylum Streptophyta; class Pinopsida; order Pinales; family Pinaceae; genus Pinus; species Pinus albicaulis. The sequence goes on from CM076580.1 coordinate 1,690,224,754, forward strand.
CCTCAAGTATGTACGAGAAGAACAGAATTCAAAATTCCTTATGCAGCTAAAGATAAAGCTTGAAGAAGCCAAGAAGATAGAGGACATGTTACTTAAGCAAATCAAAGAAAAAACTCAAGAACAAGAAAAGTTGGAAGAAGAAGTAGTATGTCTCAGAAAGAAATTAGAAAATGCTCAAAAAAAAGTGGTTATAAACTCTTCTCAAACAACAAGCTCTAGTAAGTTGAATGAAATTCTAGTTGCTCAAAGATCTCCTATGATAAAAACTGGAATAGGCTATGAAGGAGAATCAAGTAAAAACAAAGAAAAGGAAAACAAAGAGATTATTTTTGTAAAAGCAGAGAAGGATGATGAAATAGCTCAAACAATTCCTACAAAAGAAGAAACCTGTAATGAGAAAGATAGAGATCAAAAGAAACCTCTAGTAGCAAAGAATGTGATAAAAACTAAGACCACTGAGTATGTCAAATTTGGAAACCATCAAAGGAGATTCTTCCCTCCTATGAAGAATGCCACCTGTTATGTCTGCCACAAGTTGGGACACATTGCTGCATATTGTCATACAAGGAGGAGTAATTCAAACCAGCAAAAGATGCAAACAGTGAAGAGATTGCCTCAAGCAAACAAAGGGAGAAGACAACCTTACATCAGGTATGCAAACAGCTTCTATGGTTACTGTTTTTATTGTAAATAATTTGGACATAAAATCATTGAGTGTAGAAAGTATGGACAAAGATTGATGTTTAACACCTCAAGGAGGTTTATGAATCAAATAAATTTTGTTCATACTCATAATTCTGCAAAAATTATGATCAAATGTTGTGTATGCAATCAAGTTGGACATATACCTTCCAAATGTTCTCTAAGAAGATGTAGTTCATCACCTCACAAAAGATACCAAACAAAAGGGTGCCTCCAGTGGATAAAGAAGGTGAATAAATGTGACTTGGCTCTAACTACTCAAGACCTGAAAAGTCAGTGGTATTTGGATAGTGGCTGCTCAAAACACATGACTGGAGACAGAAGCAAGTTTATAACTCTTGATGAAAAGAAATCTGGCAATGTTACCTTTGGCAATGATAAATCAGGAAAAATCAAGGGAAAGGGCTCAGTCAGCTTAGATAATGGCAGAGGTAAGGCCCAAGATGTACTATTTGTAGATGGGCTGAAAGCTAATTTGCTGAGTGTCAGTCAAATGTGTGATAAAGGCTGCGAAGTTCTTTTCAGAGCACAAGACTGTGAAGTCAGATCAAGCACCATAGGTAAGACTCTGCTCAAAGGTGTTCGAACAGAGAGCAATGTTTACATTGTGAAAGAGGAAGATGAAGCATGCCATCTTAGCAAACTTGAGGAGTCATGGTTATGGCATAAAAGATTGGGACATCTCAGCTTCGATCACATCATCAGACTAAGCAAGAAGAAAGCTGTCAAAGACATGCCAGAAATAAAGAAGCCATCTAATACCATATGCAAATCTTGTCAATTGGGTAAACAAACTCGTACATCCTTTAAGGCCAAAGAGGAGTTATCAACAAGAAGACCACTTCAGCTTGTGCACATGGATCTGTGTGGACCTGCAAGAACTAAAACACCAAGTGGAGAATCCTACTTCATGCTGATAATAGATGATTTCTCCAGAATGACATGGGTTGCTTTTCTCAAGAATAAATCGGAAGCTCTGGACAAATTCAAAATATTCAAAGTATTAGCAGAAAATCAGACAGGATGCAAACTAAAATGCATCAGATCGGACAGAGGAGGTGAATTCACATATTATGACTTTGCAGATCTATGCAATGAATATGGCATAAAACAAAAATTTACTATTGCAGGGACACCTCAGCAGAATGGAGTAGCAGAGAGACAAAACAGATCTGTTCAACAAATTTCTAGAGCCATGATGCAAGAGAGTAATATTACTCAAACCTTCTGGGCAGAAGCAGTACACACAGCGGTGCATATCCTTAATAAAGCTCACTTAAGGCCAAGCAATGACAAGACTCCCTATGAACTATGGCATGGAAAGCCAGCTTCAATCAAACATTTTAGAATTTTTGGAAGAGCAAGTGTTATATAAAGAATAATGATGAAAATATTGGGAAATTTGATGCAAGAGCAGATGAAGGGATTTTTCTAGGATATGCTTCCAAAAGTAAAGGGTATAGGTGCTACAACAAAACTCTTCGAAAAATAGTTGAAAGTATTGATGTGATATTTGATGAAGAACTTCCAAACAATACAAGAGATACAGACTGCTGCAGTCCATCAGACAACCATGAAGAAGAAAACCAGAATGATGATGAAACAAGCAAGACAACAAAAGATGCAGAGCTGAGCTCGAAAGCCCCCTCAAGATACACTCAGAAGAATCATCCTGAAGATCAGATCATAGGAGACAAGAAAGCAGGGGTCCAGACAAGAAGGCAGCTAACAGAACAAATAGAAGAAGTATACATAGCCATGTTATCACAGATAGAGCCAAAGATATTTGAAGAAGCCTGCAAGGACAAGCATTGGGTAAAGGCAATGAATGAAGAATTGGACCAAATTGAGAAGAACAATACCTGGGAACTAGTTCCTAGACCAATTGAGAAAAATATCATTGGCTCAAAATGGGTATTCAAGAATAAAATGAATGAGCAAGGACAGGTAATCAGGAATAAAGCCAGACTAGTTTACAAAGGATATTCACAAATCGAAGGACTTGATTATGATGAAACATTTGCTCCTGTAGCCAGAATGGAAGCCATCAGAATGTTTTTGGCCTTTGCATGCCACCAAGACTTCAAGGTATATCAAATGGATGTGAAATCTGCATTTCTGAATGGAGATCTAGAAGAAGAAGTCTACATGGAACAACCAGAAGGTTTCACTTTAACAGACAAAGAAGACTATGTGTGCAGACTGAAGAAGGCTCTATATGGACTGAAACAGGCTCCTCGTGCTTGGTACTCAAGACTGGATAAGTATTTGCAAAAACAAGGCTTTAAGAGAGGTGGAGTAGACAACAATCTATACATAAAAGCCCATGAAAATGAACTCCTGATTGTTGTAGTATATGTTGATGACATTATGTTTGGAAGCAACAGAGATGAACTAGCAAAAGGGTTTGCTGAAGAGATGAAATCAGAATTTGAGATGTCCATGATTGGAGAACTCAGTTTCTACTTAGGACTTCAAATTCAGCAAAAGAACACAGGTACATTCATCTCACAAGAAAAATACTTAAAAGAAATGTTGAAAAAGTTCAAAATGGAGAACTGCAAACCTGTGTCAACTCCCATGATCACGGGATGCAAGCTGTGTGCTGATGATGGATCTGCTGATATAGATCAAAAACTCTACAGATCCATGATAGGAAGTTTGTTGTATCTGACAGCATCAAGACCAGACATCATGCTAGCAGTAGGACTAGTGGCTAGATATCAAGCAGCACCTAAACAAAATCACCTTCTTGCAGTCAAAAGAATATTCAGATATCTACAAGGAACTACACAGTATGGGCTTTGGTATCCTAAAGGAAAAAGCTTCACTTTAACAGCATACATAGATGCAGATTGGGCCAGCTGTGTGGATGACAGAAAAAGTACAAGTGGAGGTGCATTCTATCTAGGAGAAAGCCTAGTTGCATGGTTAAGCAAGAAACAAACATCCATCTCTCTGTCTACAGCTGAAGCAGAATATATAGCAGCAGCAGCATGTTGTACACAAGTCATGTGGATGAAGCAAACTCTTCAATACATGAAGGTAAGCATTGATGAACCTATCTCAATCAAATGTGATAATACAAGTGCTATAAGTATATCTAAAAATCCTGTACTTCACTCAAAAACTAAACATATTCCAATCAAGTATCATTTCCTCCAAGAACAAGTGGCTCAGAAGATAGTAAAGCTGGAATATGTACCAACGAAAGAACAGACAGCTGATATATTTACCAAACCTCTTGCTAGAGAACCATTTCAATATTTGAGAGATAAACTAGGGGTAGTATCTGTAGATGCTACTCTCTGATATAAAGAGAAAGCACAATTTCAGGGGGAGAACAGAAATGAAAATATCATTCCAGGGGGAGATCAGCCAGCAAGGAAAGCATGAAACAGGTCCTCAGGTTCAAAGGATTATGGAAAGAATACACCCAGCATAAAAGAGTTAAAGAAAAGGCTACAGGGTCAGAATTTTAGATTTAATCAAAATTTTGGAGTAGCAGGCTACAAAGTCAGAAGATCTCAGAAAGAAGAAATGCAGAAAGCAAACTAGGAAATGAGCAACCCTTTGCCATTGATGTCAAAGGGGGAGGAAAAAGGAGGAGTATCGAAGAGGCTTCTATAAGGCAAACGAGAGGAAGAGTATTGCCATGATCGTGCCAAGGGAGATTGTTGGAAATGTTGTCGGTGATGGCAAAGAGTGGATGGCAAAGAAAGGAGGAGTACTGTGAACGACGGTAAGGAGCAAAGTAATAACAAACATGAACGGCCGATTTGTGGAAGTATGTATAATGTTGTCACATGATGCCAGAAAGAAGGTTAGTTATAAGCTACGTTGTGATAAACTGCGAAATGAGATCGAGGTTGAGCCGTGGTGTATGCGATGTGCGAGTAACGAAAAAATTTGAATTTTTTTTTGGGTAGAAATCCCAAGGGTTAATGGAACTGTCACATGTATATAAGAAATATTTGAGTGCATAGTAGGGTTGAATATTTGATTGGAAGTGTGAGTTTCGAAGCATCGATGCTCTCAAAGCAGAGAACTCAATTCAAACCCAGAAATTTCCATTCCACAATGGAAAAACCGAGGAACTGTTTAGTTAACTGTGTGCAGGTGCGTTAGACGCACGTTATGAGCAATTTGGTGAAATCACGATTAGTGTAACCCATAAACGCAGCGGAACTCGGAAGGCGGAACCATAGTTAAATGCGCAGTGTGAATGGAGCTATGCGTCGTAACAAATGAAAGCACCATGGTAAAATGCCAATGAACCAAGGGTCAACGTATAAAAGAAGCGGAACCTTGAGCGAAGGAGAGGAACCCCGAGCCAAAAGGACGGAACCACGAAGAGTGAACAATAAAGGTGGTTTCTGGTTTTCATTGCACCACCTTTACACGGTGGGTGGTATTCAAGAGATTGGGAGCGATTCCACAGGACGGGCGACACGTGTCCCTGAGCGAATTTGCAAAACCGTTCTCACTGCGCGCCATCGCGCTTTATTGTTCGCGCATCTTCGCCGAGCGATATCCGTCCAATCAAATGAGGCGGCGTGACGCGATAACAACTGTCGGATGGAGACGACCGTTAACGCTGGGGCCCAGTCCATCGCACAACTATTGAATATTAACCCTCGTGCAAGTTAACCGCGCGATTTCTGTTGGATCAGAGGTTGAAAAAGAGATGAATTATCCAATGTTGGATCATGAATAAAGTTGCAAGGTGTCTAACAAGGTATGGGTCAGCGTTTAATTGTTGATTATTAAATAATCGGTAGAGGATTCAATTATACAGTGCGAAATGCTTATGATTGGGCGCTAAAAGCCACGGTTTATTAATAGTTTAAATGTTTGAATCAGGGAATATGCATACATGACGATATATATTTATATATTGTTCTAAAGTCGAAACCTATATGAAATGAGATTGGGTTTATTACAAGAGCCGGCAAGAACGAAAGAGCGAGAAACAGCGGCAGAAAAATGGTACAGGGAAAAAGATGAATTGAAATTGTAATGTGAGTTTCAAACCATTATGTTAAACTCATATATGAACAGAGAATGTAGACAGGTAGCCAGAGAACAAAGATGGTAATGAACAGACATCGCCCAGATTCATATGTATTTGAGAATAAAGCCTGAAAAGCAGTTATATATGTAGCTGGTGCACTCAAGTACAGTGAACATATGAATAGACACAGAGGTGAACCAAAATATGCAGAACAGTCACTCAACAGCAGCAGAAAAGACAAATCCAGTAAAACCAAAGTCCAGAAAAGGAGCTGAGTGGAATTGAAATGTGTAAATGAAAATGTAAATATTTTTTTGTTTATATTGTTTGTGATGCAAAGGAAAGTATCCTAAGGAAAAGAAAAACTCCCACTGTAATATTGAAATTTGTACATATTGTTATATTTTTAATGAGTTGGATAAAGAATTGAGAAGGCAGAAGTCAAAGAGTCATGGCTGGTCACTCAAAATTCCTTGTGGAATACAAACAGTCATGTGAGGAACTCTATATATAATTTGATATGCATAAGTGAAAAAAAGTGTGAGTAAGGATAGAGAATGAAAAGCATAGAAGATTGAGGCAGAGAAGATAAGGAAGAGAGGAGCAAAAAGAGATGCTACTGAATAGAGCTGATATCTGAGGTAAATCAGCAAACATTTCCTGTGATAAATTGAGGAAGTTGGAGCTTCCCTATCAAGTTGAAGCTTGATAGCTGTCAGTTGTAGCTGACTGAGGTTGGAGCCTCCTGTAGGTTGGTGCCTGCAGAAAATTGAAGGGAGTTGGAACTTCCTTGCAAGTTGTAGCTTGCAGAATTGAGGTTGGAGCCTCCTGTAGGTTGGTGCCTGCAGAAAAACAGTGGTGAGAGGGAGTTGGAGCTTGCCTTTGCATCACAACAATAATAAGATGTGGTTTTCTCCCTTTATGGGTTTCCACTTATATATGCTGTCTCTATCTGTGTTGCCTGTGTGCTGAGATGATTTATCAAATCTTCTTAATGTTTACTGCTCTCATAATAAGTTTAATGTCACACTAATTTAATAATTGCTGCAACATATTAAGACTGTTCATATACTAAGGTTGAATACAAAAGTAAGCTGTAAATAAGCTAATGAAAATTTAAAAAGCTCATGTATGTATTGAACTGATTACCCCCCCCCCCCCCTCTCAGTTCAACTAAGAATTCAACAAATCATGGCTAGATAGATTTCAATTTATTGTTGGTAGGTTAGTGAAGAAGATTTTCCAAACTGTTTAATCTTGGCTTATCAGTAGAATAGATTAGGATAGAATAAAAATGGTTCAAACATGCTCAAAATCTGAACCAAAGAATCAAAAGAAGAAGAAAGAAAAAGATGGCTCTAACATGATAAAAATTTGAGCCAAAGAAAGAAGGAAAGGTTGGTTCTAATGTGCTAAAACCTGAACCAGGAGAAGAAGAAGAGGACAGCTTAAAAGATCAAAATCAAAGCTGAAAAGGAAGGGAAGGATGCTTACTATTTTCATATCTCAAGTCTTCCCAGTTTTGTTTTAATTTTCTGCAAATAAAAGTCTATGTGCAGCTGGTCTCTTATGCCATAGACACCACAGCAAATCAAACAGTCTAATCCTAGTTTGTCTATGTTTAAATTTCTGTTTAAGAATATAAAGAATGCAGATCAGTCAAAATGTTTAACCTTGGCTGATGGTAGATTAGGTAGAGAATTTATGAGTTCAACAGTCTAATCTGAACTCATGGAAGAAATAAGGGTAGACTTAGATTAGTTTTTCCTGTTTTCAAAAAGAATAAAATGTTGATGTTCAAGATCTGCAAGTCCAAATGCATCCGCTGAAGAAAAAATGTTAGGAAGTAGGTTGTGTAGGTAGAATGATTGGGAGAATGTGTTGTTGATATGAATATACTGATCATCTTTTCAAAATTAGCATGATAAATAAAAAGAGGCTGTCATGGATAAGGCACAGGTCTACATCCCAGATATCAAATTCTGAAGATTCTTGACACCTCCAAGGAGCTGCCATCCCCGAGTGGAGCCACCATTAGCCATCAGTAAATTTTGTCACAAGAAAATGATGGCTAAAACAGTCCTTGAGCCTTCAAGAGATCATTTTCATAGAAAATCATTCATTCTTGAAGGTTGTTGTTCCTTAAGTGTTGTTCCTTTCAGGATATTGTTGTTCCCTTAAAATAAATCCACCAAGTTAAACTTGTTGTTCCCTTTTGAAAACTGTTTCCTTAATAGCACCATTCTCATCATTTCATTCACCCACTTTGCCCTTATTTCATCCTCCATTTTCCCTAAAAAAAGGCTCATTTTCTCTCTAGTTTTCCCTTCATTCTCCTCAAAACCCTCGAAATCCCTTTTAAGCCATAGAACTCCTAGCTTATGGTTTAACAACCCTTCCTTTCCCTCTACCGAAACCTGAAAAACCCACAAAAAACCCATTAAAAACCCTAAAAAACTTCTTCTGCCATTTTCTGCATAAAACCATGTGCCCGCAACCAGGCGCTAGCCCCATCGCATCGGGTATTTTCATCGCATCGGCCCTTTTCTTTTTATAAGCCCGTTGTTTCTTTACATCTTTCCCCCAATGCGATAAGCTCCCCCTCCTTAGATCCTAGTCACATACCCCTCCACGTGACCATACTCCAGCGCCTATGTTAAACCCCCCTCGCATCGGGCATTTTCTATCACGTCACAACATTTCCCATCGCATCGACTCTACCACATTTTATCGCATCGCTCCTTTTTCCCGCTGATGCACTTAGCCCCTTTTTCCTGGCCCCTGGTCCCCTTACCCTTCCACAAGGCCGTTCCCCAGCCGCTATGCTAAGCCCGCGATCGCATCGGTGTTTTCATTCAAGACATGACTTTTTCTTTGTATTTTGCCCGCTCCGATAACGATACCCCGATGAGATCTACACCGTAGATCCATAAGATCTAACGGCTCTCGTTCGCCTCGAAAACTCAACTCTGCCAGGGCCTACCATCCACCGTACAAAAGACCCTTCCTATCACGCCCCGACACCTGTCTTCCACTACAGTCTCCGCCCAAGAAACTTTTCCATCACGCTCGGTCTGCACCGTTCGATCTCAGCCCATTCATCCAACAGCTATGGTGGCATATCGCGTGATTTTCACAACCGGAGTTTAACACTCCAAAGTTACGCGATACCGGCAGTATCAAGAAATGCACGCGGTGCAATACAACTGGATCGTGTTCCCTCCGGGCTAAACTGCTTACTACTCCAACATCGCGCGATAACCACCTCTGGTATTTCAAAACCGCTTTTCCTCAAATTTGCGCCAAACTCCAGTTTTAAACCGGAATTTCGCCGGTTTTCTTCATAACACCGCTTTCGCCTGCATATCCACCCTTCTGCACTACTCTTTTCGCCCTCCACCGAGCCCTCTGTTGCATCCAAGCCAAGAAACGCAGGATTTCATAACCGATTTGTCGTCATGTGCAGATTTAACGATGGATTTATCCACAGGTCTCCCACGGCCAAAGAATCAGGGTTTAAAAGGGCCGAGGGATCGAATTTCAGAGTTTAATCAAACGTTTTATGGACATTGATTACAAATAAAACCCTCCAGCGCGCTGAAGCAATCAGTACACTGAGAGAGAGATTAAAAGGGCAGGGACAAAAGTTTAAACTTTAATTTGTAGAATACACACCTAAACTCACATTCTTGAAGGACAACACAGTTTGAAAACAAGTCAGCAGAGGAAGGCCTCTAAAGCCACATCCATGGAAGCATTTATTACTCCTAAGGACTAAAGGACACCTGCGGCCTATGTTACTTCACGCAGACACTTTGACAGCCATCCTACTGACTGATCCACTGTGGAATGGTCAAAGCAGTTATTAAGCAGGCGTGGGCTACAGGACCTGAAACCGAACAGTTCACTTGTCGTAGAGGTCAACAGAGTACTTCCTACCACGGTTGCTTCAAATAATACACTTCAGAGTTAAATGCCTACCTACCAGGTATACATAAAAACAGGAAAGACTACCCAAGTGATATAAACAGTTAATGCAACTGTCATTAAGCAGAATGGGCATTCGAGCACTTCTCCCACTCTGTCTTAATTCATATTTATTACCACTTCTACCATACTCTTCCTCTTTCACCTATAAGTATTCAAAGAAAATTCATTGTAATGGTTGGAACATTGTTAATTGTTGAACTGTTATTGAGTTAGAGTTACTGAGTAGTTGTAATATAGTAGGCTGGGAAGAGAAGAATTGGATTAAAAAGAGCTACTGGACTTGTTGACCACACTTTGTCAACGACCCCATAGCAGTACACCCCCATTTTTTCAAATGGGGCTTATCATGTTCGAGGTTCACGTCATCCAGATTTCATCGACAAACAAAATTTTGTTATAAATGATGTAAACCCATTCTGCATGTTATGATGTAAATGATCTAAGCAAGACCGTCAATGTATGTAACATCCTAGGTAAGCCTAGTATGTTGTTGATGATTTCTATCCTAGGAGGTTTTTTGTCTCACTAATTTACTTGTGTTTTTCGACACAAGTTATCGGCAAATTTTTTCCCTCCAGCCTCACCCCAAAGCTAGGGTGGATTTTTTCATCATCATGCTAAGTGAGTCCTAGTGTTTTCTATCGAGAGCTTGTAAAAGTAGTTTTGGAATAATCCTAGCTATTTGGCTAGATTATTTTATTACAAGCTACTTGGTCTACTAGATCATATTTTGAGTCGCAGAATTGGGTATTTATTTGAGGTTCTATACGAATGGGTATTCCCCCTTCATGTGTCTAAATGTATTATCTTATGTAAAGAGGGTTGGAAAAATAATTAAAATCCCCTCTCAGTCAATTAATTAAATTTTATGGTCAATTAATTAAAAAATCAAAAGCCAGAAATTTAATTAATTTAGGGTCCTAAGTGAGGATGAAATTCTTCAAAGGCAAAATTCGTTAGTCCTTAAAAAATGAATTTTTAAAGGCCCCGGGTCAAGGGAATATTGAGAATTTTAAGAAATTTTGGACCTTTGGGCCTAGGTGGTTAAGTCAAAGTCAAAATTTTGAGGTAATTAACTCAAAAATAGTATTTCTGAGTTAATTAAAATGAATTTAAATGATAAAATCGTTTTTTCCCCAAATTTATAATTTCGACCGTCCAGATTAAAAGATGAGCAAATCTTATCGACGGTCGAGATTATTTTGATGTGGATCAACCGAACTAGCCGCTGGAGATTTTGTCCTATAAATTAAGAGGTCTTTGTCAGTCTTGAGTCATCCGATCTTAGAATCGTGCACTTGTATTGGAAGCTCTTGTCGATTTTCTTTGATGAATAAAGCATAAAGACTTTAGGGTTACAAATTTGGTGTTCTTTTTACAGATCTATGTGGTGAATTGTATATAAACTCTGCTACTTTGTTTGATATTTTTATGGTTAATGGCCTTCATGGATTAATCTGCATACATGTATCTTGTGCAGTTTTCTGGATTCATAAAATGACATTTTGATTTATTTTTTAAGGATCTCATGTTATTTTCTTAAATCTCTATCGATCTAAAGTTCAGATCTAAGTGTGCAGGGAAATTGCTTTTTTAAAAGATTTGAGTATCTGGGGAAGTCTTCAGTTGAACCAGTGGACTCTCAGATTTGGAAATCTGAAAAAGCCCATCATTTCTAATTTCTCAAAGTTATCTAACGAAATTGTGTTTTTACAGGGTTTTTAAGGCTTGTGCCTCTCTTTAAAATTTCAAATTTCTAAAAACTGTGCTAAAATTGATTCAAATATGGCCATGAGGGCCCCAGATCTGTAAATTACCCTGTAAATTTGTATTTTAGGGTTGTAAGGGTTTAATAATTTTTGTGTATATATTTTCAGGATCTGACTCGTTTTGCAGGTTGCAGGGTTTACTCAGAAATTTTTTTTAAAAGATCTGAGCCAGATCCAGCCCCCAAAGGCCAGATCTGGGCTCAAATCGCCTCTATGGAAAAATCTGGACGTTATTGGATTCAAAGAGCATTGAAAATCTGAGCTTAACAGAAATTGAGGTTCTCTGGGCATTTTCATTGTACTGGGTTTTTCTGTCTGCAAAAACACTGTCAAAAACTTGTCCCTTCCTCCGCATTTTCAGTTGCTCCCCATCGATCTGCAAAGCCATTCATCTGCTTGCCTTCTCCACGCTGCTTTTTCACGCTTCCCCTGTCAGCATCTTTTTACCTTCACACTGCCTTCCAACGTCCCTGCTTTCATCCGCGGCCTTCCTTTACCTCTGTCGTCTGCTCCTTTATTTGCTGCATTAATCCTCTTTTGTCCTCGCTCTTTGTCCTCAGTCGTCGTCCCTTCATCCCTTTCCTCTGCCCTCCGTTCACACATCTCCTCTGCGCATTGAGTCGTCGACTCCCTTGTCTCCTTCTGTCGTTAGTTTCTTCTCCCATCGCTCACCTGCAAAACGAAAACGCAGATAGAACACACAAACAAAAAAGGCATATGCATTAATTGTTTAGAGTGCGGATTCATTTTTTAGTTGTAAAGTTTGGTTGGTTTTAGGTTTTAATAAATTTCGATTTTGTTTAGTTGGAGTCTAGTTTTAGTTTAGCGTTAAGATTTTTGAATTCGATTTTTTTTATTTGTTTTAGTTTAGCTTTAGAATTTGAATTTGATTTTTTTTAATTTAGTTTAATTTTAGTTTAGTTTAATTAGATTTCGATTTTGTTTAGTTGGGGTCTAGTTTTAGTTTTGTAATTTGATATTTTTTTAGATTTAACTTAATTTAGTCTAACTTTAGCTTTAGTTTTGATTTTAAATTTTAAAATTTCATTTTAGGATAAAAATAAAATAAAAAATAAAAAATAAAAAATTTCAAAATTCTAAAATTTTTTAAGTCCTATAGTCAAATGATCCTTAAAATTTTTATCTAATGACTACGGAACATTTCTAAATTCTGGATTGGGTTATAATTGAGATATCATAGATTCAGAAATATTTCAAGCATCTGGCATTTTAATTTAAATGATCGTCTCATCATAAGCTTTGCTAATTGGTTTAAGTATCTTAATGAATGGTTCTGGTGTTTTTTATTGAATATCATCGAATATCATTTGTATTTTCATAGCAACAGTTAAACATCTATTACTTGGCTTTAATTTTATAACGAGATCTCTTAACTCCATAAGGCACTGGTTTTAATTTTCAAATCTAATTGGATCTGTAAAATCTCGTCAAACTTATCAAGTATTTGGTGTTTTAGCTGTGTCTCCTAGATTGGTTGATTTGCAACCAATTCTTCTCCTTCATTTCTGTTAGGGTCTACCTCCCTTAGCTTGCAAGGAGACATCTTAGATAGAGAGATTGGGGATCAGGGTGACAGCCCCCGATCTGAGCCGTTGTCGCGGTGTCTAGACATTCTGTGCGACAACATTTTTTGGCATCGTTGTTGGGGATCCATTTATTGGACTTTGGCTTTACGACATTCATCTCTTTATTCATCTTTCATCTCAGGTATTTGGGTTAGCTTCCTGTCCTAGTGGCGACTCCATTGTCTTCATCTTCCACAAGAATTTATACGAGAAGGCATCCAAGTAGCTTGATTAATCCTACTCCAGATCCTGAAATGGTTTTTAGAGTCCGATTACACAAGCTCTCTTCTCGTACACTTCTTGATAATGTCGGCCAGGAAGCTCTCTTTGATATCCATTCTCTTTTCTGTGATCCACCTCAATGGGATATCATGGATGTTTATAGCCCGTGCAATTTTGCTAATATTCAGGGTTATCCCCATGATAACCCTCAAACTGGAATGGATAAATTACCTTCCTTTCAAGGAAATGATGCAGTTAGTGTCAAGTCTCATTTGTTTGCTTTCACTAACTGGTGGAATATATTTGCAGTTGCAAATAATAATTTCGAGGATGTACAGATGAAAACTTTCGTTCTTACTTTTGGCGAGGATGTTGCTGAATGGTTTACGGAAAAACCTGATAATTCATTTGATACTTTTGAATCAATTGTAGTTGCCTTTAAAGACAAGTATGGTGATAAAAGGGAAGATAGGCATTTGGTGAGAGAGATCAGTACCATAAAAATAAAAATAAAATAAAAATAAAAAAAATGAAACGATTGAAGAATTTAATAGGAGATTTAATGGTATCCTTAGATAAATATCTCAAACTCATAAACCTCCTGATGGATCTCTTCTAAATTTTTACATTGATACTTTTAATTTTGATACTTCATATGAATTAAAGCGGGCTAAAACTGCAAATTATAAGGCTTGTCAATCTTTAGCTGAAGAGCTTGAAAAAGATAAAAGGGCATCTGGGAAGTCTGAAATTCTTGGTTTTGATAGGGTTGCAACTAATTTAAAAGGACCTAAAGGTAAAGAACCTCTAGAAGATGATGATGACTCTATGATAAATTTAATGCAAAAGCTTGAAAGCATGGAGCTTAATCAAGTGAAATTAATCTCTGAACATGCTAAGGAAATAAGCACTTTACAATCTAGGTTGGTTCAAATGGAAAGGGCTCAAATGCAGAATTCCCAACCTAGGAATCATAATAATAATAATCGAGGAAATAATACTTGGCAGAAAAAAGGTCAGTCGAGTGAGCAGAGACCTCTGAATCCGCTTGAATCTACTAATCTGGTTGATGAAGCTCTTCCTTATTGTAGAGTTTGTGATGCTCTTCATGAAGAGGTTACTTGTCCCGTCGTTAAAAGAGTCATAAATAATAGAATGTTTGGGGCAAGTAATCAGATAAATGTTGTTGGTAAGGAGTTCTCTTTTTCTATGGAATATTGGATGGAAGTTAAGGAAAATAGTCAAGATGTTAGGCCTTTCACATCTTCGCATAGTATCAATAATTTTGATTATGAGAGTGATTTGATGATTGAATTATTTGGTTTAAAGCCTTCTCTTGATCAAGTTTTGGAAATTGCTAAGGACAAAGGATTAACTTATCAAAGAAGGGATAAAGAGCATGGTCATAATCAAACTCCCCCTCGAATTTTTAATCCTACTCCTGGTTTGGATATTGATTTGGGTGCATGGTTGAAAAATGCTAAGATATTGCTGCCTGTTAATGAGGTTTTAAAGTTTCCTAATCATAGAGATAAAGTTTTAGATGTTCTTGGAGCTTCACATGTTAATGTTACTCAAAATGAAACTCCCGAAGTGTCTTATCAAGATGCCCCTATATATTTGCAAAAAATGGAATCAGATAACAAAGATCATCAGCCATTTTTTGTTACTTTAATGGTTAATGGTTATAAATTGAATAATTATATGTTGGATTCTGGTGCTTCAACTTGTGTCATGACCAAGAGGGTCATGGAACAGCTTAATTTAAGAGTTTCTAGGCCATACTACAACATATGTGCCATGGATTCTAAGAAAATTGAAGTTCATGGGTTGATCAAGGATTTACAAGTTCATTTATCAGTTTACCCTGACATCATGATTGTTATGGACATAGTTGTAGTTGATGTTCCGGATGCTTGGGGTATGTTGTTATCAAGAAAGTGGGCTTCTGATCTAGGAGGAAGTATTTAGTTGAACTGGTCTTATGCTATGATTCCTTCTCCTAGAGGTGAAGGGTTTGTGAAGCTTAATAGAGAACCTGAAAGAAGATTCCATGTAGAAGATCCTAAAAGACCTCATAATGAAATAATTAAGGAACAACCTGACATGGGGAATTATGCTATTATGTCTAATTTCACGGTTCCCTTAGATGACAAGGTTGATGAGAAATTTGAGGACTTAAATGATCAGGTTTGATACATGCATTTTGATGGTGTAGCATCTAGGTATGGTAAGGGTGCTGGAATTGTTTTGAAATCTCCCCTTGGTAGTGTTTTAAAGTTTGCCTATAGACTTGAGTTTGATGCAACCAATAATGTGGTTGAGTATGAGGCTTTGTTGTTGGGTTTTGAATTGGCAAAGGCTTTAAGAATTAAGTTGCTTAGTATCAAGGGAGACTCTGATCTAGTTATCATGCAAGTTAAGAACAAATTCACATGTAAGAATCAGAGGTTGAGGAATTATCGAAATGTTGTGTGGGATGTTATGGAACACTTTGATGCCATTAACCTTGACGTTGTTCCAAGGGAAAAGAATGCCTTAGCAGATGAGCTTGTTGTGGCTGCTTCTACTTTACAATTATCTGATGAATTAATTAAGGAAAAGATAAAAATGGAAATTATTTTCAGACCATCAGTCTCGGATAATGCAGAACATTAGCAAGTTTTTTATGATGAAAAACAAGCTATTCGTTTTCTTAATAATCTGGATGAGTTTGAAGATTTTCGGATAAGTTCTAAGGAGGATGGATCTGAGGATCATGATGATATTGTAAATCCTACTCCTTGGAATATTGTTGCTTTAGAACAACACTTTGATCGGCATGATGCCACAAAGCTGAAAGAGGAGAATAGAAGAGATCCAGGTTGGTACTTCTAAGGATCCTAAGATTGTTAAAATCGGTAAAGGTACTAGTGAAGAAGAAAGGAAAAAGTTAACAAATTTACTTCATGAGTACAGGGATGTTTTAGCATTTTCATATGATGAGTTAAAAGGATATAGGGAAGATGTCATGCAACATATTATCCCTTTGAAAGATGAGAATGCTAAACCTTTTCGTCAAAAGCTTAGGCAAATAAATCCTAAGTTAGCCCCTTTGGTTCAGAAAGAGCTTTCGAAAATGCTCGCAACTGGAATCATTGCTCAAACTAGACATTCAACATGGTGTTCCAACTTGGTGATTGTTAGGAAGAAGAATGGTACCATTAGACTTTGTGTTGATTTTAGAAACCTTAATCTAGCATGTAAAAGGGATAATTACCCTTTACCCAACATGGAGACTATGTTGCAAAGAGTAACAGGTTCAGGAATGATGTCATTGTTAGATGGTTTTTCTGGATACAATCAAGTTTGGGTTAAAAAAGAAGATCGTCACAAAACTACATTCACCACACCATGGGGTACTTTCGAATACATTAGAATGCCTTTTGGTTTGACTAATGTTGGGGCTACTTTTCAAAGGGCTCTGGATTATGATTTTAAAGGTTTAATTGGAAAAATTATTGAAATTTATCAGGATGATATTACTATTTTTTCTAAAGATGGTATTACTCACATAGGTCATCTTAGGCAGGTTTTTGATAGATGTAGAGAGTTTGAGATTTCCTTGAATCCGGCTAAATCTGGTTTTGGGGTAACTGAAGGGAAATTACTTGGTCACATCATCTCCAAAGATGGGATCAAGATCTATCCTGAAAGAGTTGAGGAAATCCAAAAGATTCCTCTACCTCATAATCATAAATCCCTTCAGTCTTTTCTAGGAAAAACTAATTTTCTTAGAAGATTTATTCCAAATTATGCAGAAATAGCTAAGCCTATTCAAAGTCTTCTTAAAAAAGATCTAAAATTTTTATGGAAAGAAGATGGTAAAAAGGCTTTTCAAGGGATTAAGGGTGCTATTGCTCAAGCTCCTATTTTGGTGAGTCCTGATTACTCAAAGGATTTTATGATTTTCTCTTTCGCTTCTGGAGATACTATTGTTGGTGTCTTGTAACAAAAGAATAAGGAAGGTCACGAACAGCCTAATGCTTTCATGAGTAGAGCACTTCAAAATTATGAATTAAAGTATACTACTATGGAAAAGCAAGCCTATGCTTTGGTTAAGTCTCTTAAGCATTTTAGGACTTATGTGGGTTATTCTAAAATTATTGCTTTCGTCCCACATTCCGCAATTAAAGATATCTTAACTCAAACTGATTGCTTAGGGACTCGCGCTAGGTGGGTTACTAAAATTCAAGAGTATGGTCTAGAGATTAGACCCACTAAGTTAGTCAAAGGTCAAGGCTTGGCTGAGATGTTGACCAAAGGTAATGAGAAAGCACTTGGTTTGATCTATCTTCATGATGCATCTTCACCTGAGCTGCAAAGGTTAGGAGAGCATGAATGGTATAAGGACATTATTTATTATTTGTTAAATCTTACATGTCCTGACCATTTAGTTGCTCATAGAAGAAGGGCTCTTAGATTAAAAGCCACTAAGTATTGCCTCATGAAGGATGGCTTTGGATGGAGAAATCCTGAGGGGATAATACTTAGGTGTGTTGATGAAGTTGAGTCCAAAAGGTTGATTTCTGAATTTCATTCAGGATTTTGTGGTGGTCATTATGCTGCTAGAACTACCGCCCACAAAATTCTGAGAGCTAGTTATTTTTGGCCTTCGATTTTTTCAGATGTGCATAAATTTGTTAGAAGTTGCCAAGTCTGTCAACTATTCACTGGGAAGCAGAAGCTAGCTGCCCTGCCCCTATAACCTGTGGTTGTTGAGGTACCTTTTCAACATTGGGGTCTGGATTTCATCAAGAAATTCCATGAAAATTCTAGCAATGGCTACTCCTGGATCTTAACTACAACTGATTATTTTACAAAATGGGTTGAAGCCATTCCTACTAAGAATGCCAATGAAAAGGTCATTATGGACTTTATTGAAAATCAAATCATTACTAGATTTGGTGTCCCTACCAAGATCACTACTGATAATGCCAAGGCTTTTAGTTCTCTTGAATTTTCATCTTTTTGTTTTAAGTATGAAATTACTTTATCTCATTCATCTAATTATTATCCTCAGGGTAATGGCTTAGCTGAATCAAGTAATAAAAATCTTATAACCATTATCAAGAAGATAGTAGGAGATAATAAGTGATCTTGGGATAGCAAAATCAAGTATGCTTTGTGGGCAGATAGAATTACTATAAAGAAAGCTACCGGTAAAATTCCTTTTGAATTAGTTTATGGCTTAGATGTAACTTTCCTGTTCACCTTAAATTGTCAGCTTACCAACTCCTTCAACATTTTTCCACTGATAAAGATGTTGTTCAAAATAGAATTGATCAGATTGTGGAGTTGGATGAAACTCGTAGGAGAGCCTTAGATAGTATGTGCAAGAATCAGTCTAACATTAAGAAAAGCTTTGATAAATCATCTAGATCTAGATCTTTGCAGGTTGGAGACATGGTATTACTTTGAGACAAAAAAAATGAGAAGCCTGGAAAACACAAGAAATTTGACAGTTTGTGGCTGGGACCTTATATTATCAGAGGCATTGTTCGACCAAACTCATTCCACTTGAGCACGTTGGAAGGCGAACCACTGCAGCTACCTGTGAATGGCCAATTGCTCAAGTTGTTCTTCAAATATAACATCTGATGCCATTGGGCATCCTATGTATTGTATTTCTAACCCTACTCCTTATTATTTCAGCATTTCATTTTGCAATTAGAGTAGATTTACTTTTCATGTTAAGTAGAATAATAAATAAAAGAAGAGCTTCTATTTTTCATGTGCTTAATATTATATGATGATATTTGAATGGACACTACTTATGTAATTTTGTGTGTTGCTTGGATGCAGATTCTGAATTCTCACATTCCTTCAATGAAGCAACGTGTCTCCAAGTAGAGCCAGATGTTGACCACACTTTGTCAACGACCCCATAGCAGTACACCCCCATTTTTTCAAATGTGGCTTATCATGTTCGAGGTTCACGTCATCCAGATTTCATCGACAAACAAAATTTTGTTATAAATTATGTAAACCCATTCTGCATGTTATGATGTAAATGATCTAAGTAAGACCGTCAATGTATGTAACAACCTAGGTAAACCTAGTATGTTGTTGATGATTTCTATCCTAGGAGGTTTTTTGTCTCACTAATTTACTTGTGTTTTTCGACACAAGTTATCGGCAGAGTTTTTCCCTCCAGCCTCACCCCAAAGCTAGGGTGGATTTTGTCATCATCATGCTAAGTGAGTCCTAGTGTTTTCTATCGAGTTCTTATAAAAGTAGTTTGGGAATAATCCTAGCTATTTGGCTAGATTATTTTATTACAAGCTACTTGGTCTACTAGATCATATTTTGAGTCGCAGAATTGGGTATTTATTCGAGGGTCTATACGAATGGGTATTCCCCCTTTATGTATCTAAATGTATTATCTTATGTAAAGAGGGTTGGAAAAATAATTAAAATCCCCTCTTAGTTAATTAATTAAATTTTCTGGTCAATTAATTAAAAAATCAAAATCCAGAAATTTAATTAATTTAGGGTCCTAAGTAAGGATGAAATTCTTCAAAGGCAAAATTCGTTGGTCCTTAAAAAATGAATTTTTAAAGGCTCCAAGTCAAGGGAATATCGAGAATTTTAAGAAATTTTGGACCCTTGGGCTTAGGTGGTTAAGTCAAAGTCAAAAATTTGAGGTAATTAACTCAAAAATAGTATTTTTGAGTTAATTAAAATGAATTTAAATGATAAATTCGTTTTTTCCCCAAATTTATAATTTCGACCGCCCAGATTAAAAAATAAGCAAATCTTATCGACGTTCGAGATTATTTTGACGTGGATCAACCGAACTAGTCGTTGGAGATTTTGTCATGTAAATTAAGAGGTCTTTGTCAATCTTGAGTCATCCGATCTTAGAATCGTGCACTTGTCTTGGAAGCTCTTGTGGATTTTCTTTGATAAATAAAGCATAAAGACTTTGGGGTTACAAATTTTGGTGTTCTTTTTCTAGATCTATGTGGTGAATTGTCTCTAAACTCTGCTACTTTGTTTGATATTTTTATGGTTAATGGCCTTCATGGATTAATCTGCATACAGGTATCTTGTGCAGTTTTCTGGATTCATAAAATGACATTTTGATTTTTTTTCTGAAGGATCTCATGTTATTTTCTTAAATCTCTATCGATCTAAAGTTCAGATCTAAGTGTGCAGGGAAATTGTTTTTTTAAAAGATTTGAGCATCTGGGGAAGTCTTCAATTGAACCAGCAGACTCTTAGATTGGTAAATCTGAAAAAGCCCATCATTTCTAATTTCTCAAAGTTATCTGACGAAATTGTGTTTTTACAGGGTTTTTAAGGCTTGTGCCTCTCTTTAAAATTTCAAATTTCTAAAAACTGTGCTAAAATGGATTCAAATCTGGCCATGAGGGCCCCGGATCTATAAATTAGCCTGTAAATTTGTGTTTTAGGGTTGTAAGGATTTAATAATTTTTGTGTATATATTTTTAGGATCTGACTCGTTTTGCAGGTTGTAGGGTTTACTCAGAAATTTTTTTAAAAAGATGTGAACCAGATCCAGCACCCAAGGGCCAGATCTGGCCTCAAATCGCCTCTATGGACAAATCTGGACGTTATTGGATTCAAAGAGCATTGAAAATCTGAGCTTAACAGAAATTGAGGTTCTCTGGGCGTTTTGATTGTACTGGGTTTTTCTGTCTGCAAAAACATTGTCAAAAACTTGTCCCTTCCTCTGCGTTTTCAGTCGCTCCCCATCAATCTGCAAAGCCATTCATCTGCTTGCCTTCTCCACGCTGCCTTTTCATGCTTCCCCTGTCAGCATCTTTTTACCTTCACGCTGCCTTCCAACGTCCCTGCTTTCATCCGCGGCCTTCCTTTACCTCTGTCGTCTGCTCCATTTGTTGTGTTAATCCTCTTCTGCCCTCGCTCTCTGTCCTCAGTCGTCGTCCCTTCATCACTTTCCTCCGCCCTCCGTTCACCCATCTCCTCTGCGCATTGAGCCATCGACTCCCTCGCCTCCTTCCGCCGTCGGTTTCTTCTCCCATCGCTCACCTGCAAAACGAAAACGCAGATAGAACACACAAACAAAAAAGGCATATGCGTTAATTTTTTTAGTGCGGATTCATTTTTTAGTTGTAAAGTTTGGTTGGTTTTAGGTTTTAATAAATTTCGATTTTGTTTAGTTGGAGTCTAGTTTTAGTTTAGCGTTAAGATTTTTGAATTCGATTTTTTTTATTTGTTTTAGTTTAGCTTTAGAATTTGAATTTGATTTTTTTTAATTTAGTTTAATTTTAGTTTAGTTTAATTAGATTTCGATTTTGTTTAGTTGGGGTCTAATTTTAGTTTTGTAATTTGATATTTTTTTAGATTTAACTTAATTTAGTCTAACTTTAGCTTTAGTTTTGATTTTAAATTTTAAAATTTCATTTTAGGATAAAAATATATATATATTTCAAAATTCTAAAAATTTCTAAGTCCTATAGTCAAATGAGCCTTAAAAATTTTATCTAATGACTGTGGAACATTTCTAAATTCTGGATTGGGTTATAATTTAGATATCATAGATTCAGAAATATTTCAAGCATCTGGCATTTTAATTTAAATGATCGTCTCATCATAACCTTTGCTAATTGGTTTAAGTATCTTAAAGAATGGTTGTGGTGCTTTTTACTGAATATCATCGAATATCATTTGTATTCTCATAGCAACAGTTAAACATCTATTACTTGGCTTTAATTTTATAACAAGATCTTTTAACTCCATAAGGCACTGGTTTTAATTTTCAAATCTAATTGGATCTGTAAAATCTCCTCAAACTCATCAAGTATTTGGTGTTTTAGTTGTGTCTCATAGATTGGTTGATTTGCAACCAATTCTTGTCTTTCATTTCTGTTAGGGTCTACCTCCCTTAGCTTGCAAGGAGACAACTTAGAGAGATTGGGGATCAGGGTGACAGCCCCCGATCTAAGCCATTGTCGCGGTGCCTATATATTTTGTGCAACAACAGTTCTCAAAGTATGTAACTAGTTTTGCATATCAATAGAAAAGCAAATTCACTAGATCCTGATCTAAATCATTGGTGATGTTATTCTCACTGTAATTGTTATTTTCTTTATGTTTTCACTGTGTTCATATTCTCTGATAAAGAACAACAAATATAGAGTAGGATATACTGCAAAGTACCCTAACTCCCACTGAAAATCTTTATCTTTATGTTTTTTGCTAAATGTGTATTTGGGAATAATTCTAATAGAGTATAACCAGTCAAGAAATGTTGGTGAGCCCATGTCTGGCTGAGTAGAACTTGAGTTATTGTTCTCGAATGATATTTTCACTGCATGCTAAGTAGAGTCTTAATCAAGGAAGTTTATGGTTAGCCATGTCCCTTGTTTAGTCTTAAAACAGTTGTTTTGAAGATTTCCCTTAAAGTATGCCAAAAGCAGGTTTGGTTTAAAGTCCTTACCTGATCTTAGGTTTCTTTTTATGTTTATATTACATGTTTTTCCCTTGAGTGTATGTCAAAGCAGGCTAGGTTAAAATTCCTTACCTGATCTTAGATTGCCCTTTGTTTTATTATATGTTTTTCTTCCTAAGTGTATGCCAAAAGCAGGTTAGGTTAAAAGTCCTTGCTTGATCTTAGGCTGCCTTTGTTTTCTTATATGTTGCTTCTTTCATTTCACTCCTTAATGTTCCATATCACAAACTCAACTTAAAAGATCTTTTGATATAGATGACTTGCCCTTTGAAAACTCTTGGATGGTTGATTTGTGAGTAAAGCCTTTTATGACTCCATAGCCCAATGGTTTAGCACTCTTTTGACCTATCTTCCCATGCTGAAATATCCTCCCACTTACTTCCTTCTTCACTTCACATGACCTTCTCAGTGAATGATTCCCAACCAAAACAAAACAAAAAAAACCCTTTGTGCTTCATAACTAGCCTAATATCATAAATAAGCTATAAAGAATATCTTTAAAACCAACAATTACATAGAGAGATCTCTCTCTGAATCCAGGAGGGCTATATCCTAGGATTCCAAAGTGGTTCTGATGTTGCCTAGTCATTTGGTATGCCAGTCTACCAAATCACTAGGACCCCAACACGTGGAAACCCTAGCTAGGGTTTTAGAAGTCATTAACTACACAATAAATGCATTTGACCATTGAGACCATGCAAGGCCCAAGGCACAAATATCCCAAACTCATTCATGATAGAAATAACTTCTAACATAACTCCTCATCTAATTTTAAAGTTTTTTGTCCTTCAAGCCTCCAAAATATCTTTTTCAATAACTCTTTGTGTGTTTTGTTGACTTTCAGGCAAGGGCGCAGTGCCAAGGTGCAAGGGCACAACACCAGGCCAAGGGCACAGTGCCAAATCTGGAAA
This sequence comes from Pinus albicaulis, assembly GCA_034641835.2. Lineage (NCBI taxonomy): Eukaryota > Viridiplantae > Streptophyta > Pinopsida > Pinales > Pinaceae > Pinus > Pinus albicaulis. The sequence goes on from CM076580.1 coordinate 1,690,248,429, forward strand.
AAAATCTCTTTTTGCAGTTAAGATTTGGAGGCCTTCCCGGTGTCCAAATGAGCTCCATGATAGCTCATTAGAAACCCTGTCCTGTCTAGTTTTCAAATCTGCCTTTAGTTTCCAATTTGGTGCCCATTTGCCTAGTCAAAAATTCATTCTCCCAAGACTACTCAGGGCACAGTGTTAGTGTTGAAAACAGGGCAGAAAGGTGTTTCTTGATGGTTTTTGGCACTTTTGGAGGACCAGTTTTGCTCCAAATGAGCTGAATTTTTTTGTGGATGATGTCCTTGGCATGATGAACATGAATATGTAAGCCATTTGTCCATTGAGTGCCCCAAAAAAAAAGCGCAACACCATTTGTCCATTGAGTGCCCCAAAAAAGAGTGCAGCGCTAGTGGCGCTGCGCATTTGGCCCGTTTTTCTGCTGGTCAAACAGTCAAAAAATCAAAATTGCAAAAAGATGCCAAAAATGGGTTTTGTCTTACTAATCATGTTTGGGAAGCTTGGAGGGATGCATTAGCAATGATATCAAGCTTTTCCCTTCATTTTTCTTAGTTTAGGGTTTCAAGTCTTGATTTAGCCCTTTGTAGCTTTGAGCTTGCAATTTGGTTTTTCTTGAAGTAGTTCTTGGCCCTCCTAAATATGTCATTGTCCTTGTTTTCCTTCTTTAGGAGCTTTTCCTCCTCACCATCAGTGTCTTCATACTCACCCAAGGCCTCATCTAACAATACTTTGGCCTTTGTGACCTCTCTTTGGGCTCTGATTGCTCTAATGTCACTGATGGCCTTCTTTGCCTCCACTATTTATCTTGCCTCCCTTGTGATCATACCTTCTTGGCATTTGGGCTTCCACATCACTACTACTGTCCTCTGACATTGTAAACTCTGCTTTTATAAAACCCTGGAGTGTAGATGGAAATGAGATGGAGAGAGGGTAATGAAAAGGTCTCCGTGCAAATGAGGGAATGAGTGAGTGAGGGTATATGTGTTATGAGAATGAGTGAGAGGCTAAACAAACTCAATGACAACCTTCCAGCTGTACAATTACCCTTTTTATCATTGACACTCTGTCTAGGAAGATGAAGCAATGGAACAAAGTGATTTCAAGGTTGAACCTTAGGGTTTGATCTTAGGGTTCCATTCCATTGATTAAGAAAACAACAAAATTGCTTGAAGATGAGTGTATGTCATGGTACTTACCCTTAAGAATGCTTGGAGGACCTTTGGCAAGAGCTTAGAAGCAATTTGGAGGGATTTGAGTGGCGAGCTTATAAATCCTTCTTGTCCAAGGGCGCAGTGCCAGTTTTTGGGCACGCAGTGCCAATTTCTGAGGGTGCGGCGCCTTTTTGAAAAGGCCATTTGGAGGCCTTCCCGGTGTCCAAATTAGGCCCATGATAGCTCGTTGGAAAACTTATCCTGTCTACTTTCCAAATCTACCTTTTGTTTGTTGACTGGAGTTGATTTGACCTGTCAAAAGTTGATTCTCCCAAGACTGGTCAAAAAGTGTTGAATGCTAGTGTAGAAATGCAGAGTGCTGGTGCAGGCAACTTTTGGAGGCTTTCCTCAACTCCAAATTGAGCTCATGATAGCTCATTGGAAAGCTCTTCCAATCTAGTTGTCATTTGACTCATCAAGAAAGACATTTGGACAATCCAGCTATGAGAAAAGTTGATTTTCCCAAGGTCATTCCAAAAGTGCAGCAAACCTCTTGTAGCACCTAAAAATTTGACATTTCTCCCAAACCATGATACTTGTGTAAAATTTGAAGGAGGTTTTTTCTTCTTGGACCCATGATGGACAAAAACCTCTCTCATTTTTGTCAAATTCACCTTTGTTTGTTCGAAAACACAATTTGAAGCGAAACTAGCCCTATGAGTGACCAATGGCTTGACTCTTGGAATGAATTCTTGGAAAATGATGGAGACATGATAAATTTATTTTGACATCTTTGGGAGATTACACACACTAGCATCTTCAAATTCTTGTGTAGTTTCAACCTTTAAGTCCAACTTAACCTTTTCACCTTTTCTGATCACTTTCTTCAAAACCCTAGGTGTCTGCAGCGCTTTTGTAGCAATCATCAATGTTTTCTTCTAAGTTCTCTATAGCCCTTTCAGTTTCATTCATTTCTGTCTAGTTCACCTCACCTTTTCCATTTTTCTTCAATCTATTCTGATAGACTTTCTTCATGTTTGGCTTTGTGTGCCTCCTCCATGTCATTTTTGCAAGGGATCACTGTTTTGGCACTCCAACTGGACCATCAAGCTCAAAACCCTAATTCTCTTCAATACCAAATTGTTTCCCTTTCCTTTGTTGTAAGTTGTCTTCATTTAGGAGTAGATAGTCTACCTCATCAACACCTTCCGCTGATAAAACTTTCAACACTCCTGCACAAGTGCCAAAGTTTGTCCATTTTCCTCATGTGCAGACTCTGAACTGAAGGGATAGTCTTCTTTAGAAATCTTTAGGTCCTTCTTGAATAACCATGTCTTGACATTCTATTACATCTGAGCCAAATTCTAGCAAGGAAAAGCAGTGCCTTAAACATCCAATGATGACCTCAAACCATGTGAAAAACCCTAATGACCTCAGGGAGGGTCCTTTGACCTAATCTTGAATGAAATTTGACTTGGAGATCTTCAGGTGAAAACAGAGTATTGTTACAGCTTATTATGCCCAAAGGGACATTGGAATGAGTTATCACTAGGAAACCCTAGAGGGAGGATGGAGTCTATTTGACAAGGGAAAACAGGGTTGTGAGGTCATAGGCAGGAAAGAAGGATGAAGATGAGAGGCATAAGCCCATAAGGAGTATTTTAGGAGCAATAGGGTAACCTTGATATGGCAAACTGAGGAATAGTGAAAAAAGTTTTATAAGGATAATGAAGGCAATGAGATTTATGAAACTCACAATATTCAAGGAATGTTGTTTTCAGAAATCTAAAACCAATCTATATCATCTAAAGATAGTGAAAATATTGATGACTAACAATGTGACTGGATGCTCTATTATCCACTTGTCACAATTTTGTGCTAATTCCTTTTAGCACAGTTGTGGATCTATCTCGGTCCTTTGAGACACCCACAAATTCTGTCACCAATCCCCCAACAGGTATGGTCTCCCTCTCTCCCTCTGAGGGCTGACCTCTGCCAATCTTGTTGGTTGATGGTCTCGTCCTTCGTCCGTGTCGTTGGCTACTTCCATCTCTGCCAACAACTGTTGGCCCATGCTTGTCACAATAGATCCCCTACCCAATGACTATGGATGGCCATCACATCTTGCAGTGACTTGATTATGCCCTATATGACATTGTTTGCAACGTGATATTTTCTGCTATATGTCTCTACTCTTTGCCACCATTTGCATCAGACCTTATGACTTTGTCTATGACTGGCCCGTTCATAGCCCAACTATACTATGTAATGTGCAGCTCTTCTATTATTGGTTGGTTCCACTAACATGTTCCCATGATCCTCAACCCGTTTGTGACACCTCTATCTCACGGCCTTTTTTCAACCAACCCCAATGTCTGACGGTTGTATGCTATTGCACCCCCATGCCTTGTTGCTTTCTCCTGCAACGTTTGTGGCTCTTCTCAGTGTTGGTTATGACAACTACGTATGACTCGGGGCCTTGGTGGCTTTGACTCGTTGGTTGGGCCCACCCACGGCTTGTCTACAGTCTTTGCGTAGACCAGACTAATCGCGTTTGTGGTCTGCTCTTGTTGCATAGGTGATGCCACCATCACTTGCACTCATTGGCAATGTGTTCTTCATGCTCAACGAATTTCCTAACATTTGTTGACCAAACATGCATTGGCATCTTACGCGAGTCCTCGAGTCCTTTCTTTTTTTTCTTTTTTTCTTTTTTTTCTTTTTTTTCTTTTTTTTTTTCGGTGGTCTGCATCCCAACTGCTCTTTTACCACTGTATTTTATGCCGTAACACCCCTTAGCGGCTAACCTCTACACATTGAGCTCTAATTGACTGCACTGCAGTAGCCTTCATTGGTTGGCCCCTTGACCTGTGTCTCACCCCTTGCTTCCTGATAGCTCCACCTAATCCATGTCCCATGTCGTTGCCCATCTCATACTCTCCCAACGGTCAATCTCCATGAGACTGAGACCTATGCCTACATTACACTCTATGATGATTTTGTCTACTAACCAAACGACTGTCGACAATTGGATCCGGACCTTATTCTAATTTCTATGGTTTGTTGCTACAGTTGTGTCCTTTGTGCCAACCATGTGTTTATGGTTCGTTCATCCGCTTACCATGCGTGGCCTAAGAAACCTTCGCTATGGACTTCCAACTCCCAACGTTGCACCTTGATCTTGACCGACGATTAATTCTCTATTTTCTCAAACCACATGATCATATGCATGCTCGTATGATCTCTGCAGGGTTGGCTAGGATTGGTTGGTGGCTCGGTCGGCGCCTAGCTGGCCTAACTTGTCAACCACCACCACAGTTAGCCAAACCTTTTTTTTCAAGCTTTTTTTTTCTTTAGAAAAAAACCATGGGCACCCTTTTTACTTTTCCACTTCTTTGAATCGTATTTTTTTTCTTTTTCCCGACTCAAAAATAAATGCCCATTAAAAAAAATCCTCCCGACCCATAAAAAAAAATCTCATTGCCTTAATAAAATTATGGTTCGTATGATCCCAGCCAACCTGGCTCAAGCGATCTGATACAAACCAGACACTTGTAATTTCAAGATCAATTCAGAGTTAGTATTCTAATACCATGTTAGACTTTGCCGAACCCAGCACCCGATATTTGGTTCCCAACAATTAATTATTGAACGAATACACGGCGAGATTCCTAACACTAAATATTTAGAGGGAGCTAAGTTACTCGATCTGCATCACATACACAGACAATTTTTTTCCCAATCAACAGTTCTTCATTAATAAATTAATCATGAAACTTACTTGGGCTCTCGTCGTGGGATAAGGGCTCAGCTAAGAAAATACAACTACAAAGTTGATCACCAACCTCACTACACTATCTCGGACCCCGCACATTGAGAAGACTCTCAATCTTGTGTTCTTGTTGTGCCTTCTCCTCACCTTAGCCTCGTCTTTATAACTTTACATTGAGCCAATACCTAATCTCATAGTGATAGACGGTTGAGATTAGATCTTGCCTCACTTGAGATCGATGGCTAAGATTAAATCTTAACCACTAAAGTAAATACTTTACTTTCTCTAAGTTTTATTTTAGCTCAATAAGCCAACATATAATTTCTTGCTTTTTCATAAGTTTAACTTAAGCTAAGTTACATTAGAAAATATTCTAAGGTGAAATGTGGGCAACTTCTGGATACACAAGGCTTGTGCCTGAGCTACAAACTTCAAGACTCTATATCAAAAGTTTGGATGCTCGCCAAAGGCCTAGATACCCAGATGCATCTGAATTCCACAAAACCTTGACCCGTTGGAATCTTTCTTGATCTGCCTCATTTCAAACACATTTTTCTCCTCACTTATTTGGAGTTGGAAGAAGTTTCATATACCGTTCAAAAGGCCACAAAACAAGTGATTCAACCATACACCTTTCATTCTCATTTGGACCGGGGAACTCGAGAAAAAATACCTTCAAAGAGACGTTAGCCAAACTACAACTTCATCCTTGACATCAAACTGGATAAAGTTAATGACAACAAGAACAACATTATTGACATCAATGACAGCATGCTCTACATCATGCTTCCTGACTTTGACATCAATGATAACACACACTCAACAATTTTCCAACGCACTCAACATCTATTTCTCTTACTTAAGTGTTTGAGGACAAGACAAGATGTTTCAAACAATTTAAACCAAATAGATCTAATTTGGGTGGTTAAGAGGAAAAGTTGTTATCTTCCCCACCATATTCAAATCTCACTTGTGACATGTTTGCCCCTCGTGGGTCAATTGATGTTGGCAAGATATCAACAATCTCACTCTTGCTCAAGTGCTTGAGGGTGGAAAAAGATGTTTCCAAACATTTGGAGCCCAAGTGGTTAGCTCAATAGATTGTTGCCAAAGTTGTTGCCATTTCACTAGTTTTGTGCTAGCAAAGTACTCATTTCAAATCCCCGTGGTTACCCACACTAATCTAATACGACAAATTTATTAAAAATGCTATCAACAAATATGAAAACCATCCCTTGCATTTCTCATAAGGTTTTTCTTAAGAAAAATCATATACACTAATCTTTCTTTACCAAAATTACCTTCAAAACCTTTTTCCCATAAAAATTATTACCCAAACCTCCATTTTTCATTAAAAAAAAAAAACAAAACAAAAATGTGACACAAACCTTGTAGTTTTCAATGTACTAAAACCAAAACAAAAATTCGACGCAAACCTTGTAATTTTCAATGTACTATGAAGAAATCATGTTGTAAAACAAGTTATGTTAGATTCGAATTATATATATATATATATATAAGACCCAAAACTCTACTTTTCATTTAAAGAAAATGTGATGCAAGCCTTGTAGTTTTCAATGTACTCCAAAGAAATACAGTGAAATACATTATCATGAAATCTACAACCGTTTCATCACTAAAAATGAAGATTTGGGTCACAAATTTGATAGGGAAGAAGATTTGGGTCACAAATTTGATAGGGAAGAAGATAACTTTGACCAGGAAAGATTATGCAAATGGAGATGATAAATTATTTTGTAAACATTATCATGAAAAATCAAGCTATTACAATCAGAATTTAGAGAGAGAAGAAGAGAAAAAAAAAAAAACAGAAATAGCAATTCTCATGGAAACTCTCTTGGAATGGAACAATAAAATCAATCATCAATGGGCCTTGTCTCGGCAATCTAAGGAGGATGAATGTGAAATGTCATTTAGAAATGGGTAAAAAGTAAAATACCTTCTGCACAAAAATATAGTGGCGTTCTTCTAACAATATAACAAAGGACAATGAGGGAAAAAAAAAGGTATATCCATTACAGTTTAAACAAAAAACACTGAAGAGATATGGAAACTCCCTGAGTGGGGCCCTGAGTGGGGCAATCAAATCAATCATCAATGGGCATTCTTAAAGATATCAAGGATTGAATTGAGTAGTCATTCAAAAAAGGGTCAATACTTTTTTATACAACAATTTTTGGCATTCTTCTAACAATATAGCAAAGGACAAGGGCCTCCCAAGTTAAGTTGTAAGACACTAGAAGTCTAAAGGGATTCATAGTTGCTAAGTGATGGAAATAAATAAAAGGAAAAAATGGTCTTATTCATTAGATTCTAAAAGCAGGGGTAAAGAAAGTTTTTAAGTTTGATGAAGAGTTTAACCTCCACATATTAGGACAAAACGAATATATTATCTAACCAACTAGCAAGTTTAACGGTTGACCTTCCAACGTACGATTTCATTTATGACCAATCTGATTTAATCTTTAGAATAATAAAGGATGAGGGAGTTATTCCAATTGTTAAAAAGAAAATATCAATCATTTTGAGTCAAAGGCTGAGGGATTTATTCCAATTTTCAAAAAAGAAAATGTCAATCATTTTGAGTCCAAGATGAAGTTGTAATTATAGTAAAGCATAGGAGAAATTCATAACAGGTGCTACAGAATCATGACGTGAATAAGTACGGCAAGCAAAGTGAAAGAAAAGGGCAGATATTTTGAAATTCACTTTTCACTTTGACCTTCAATCAGAGTTCACACAACAAGAGTACGTTGGGTAGGTTGATGCAGACCGTTGAATGTATAGAAGAGTGAGAAAAGGGGGCAAGGATGTGGATGTAAGAATCACTTACATAGAGTTCACACAAAAAAAGTATGTTGATGCGGAACGTTAAGTGTCTCAAAGAGTCAGAAAAAGGGGACGAGGATGTAGAGGTAAGCATAGGGATATAATATAGGGATTACAAGTCTTTGGAAGGTTTTGGGTGGATTAAGCAATAGATAAACTTAATCAACTGTCATGGTTAAAGGAATTGTGAAGAGCACCTACGGACATTATGCAAGGGAGGAATAAAGAGTGGAGCAAGAAATGGATCTATCCGTATGGTGACATGAAATGAACCCCTGCAAGCTGAAAAAGGAGGAATTCAGAAAGGGGGTAATGACGATAAGCAGTAAAACAAGGGCAGGATAAAACAGTGCATAAAGCATGTCGAGAACACATGTGAGTCCTAACATCTACATTTCAGTCTCACAGATGAGTCTCGAAATAAATGATACTATTTCAGGGTTCGAAGTTTCTTTATTGAAGGAAATGGAACCCTTTTCAAAAATTTAGGTAGAATGAGGAGAATGAGATCTTATTCTTGAGGTCAGTTCACACTAGGAACTGGCAAGGTAAAAGCAAGGATAGCAAGGTAAGATCAGGTTTAGAGACACAAGGATGGCAGGGTAAGAGCAATGGTTGAGAGAGGGATGGGGATTTCGAGAAAAGGTTTCACAATTCTATGTAACTCACAATTGAGAAGAAGCCCAAGCTGGGTATTGATGCTGTCAAAGACTGTCAAGCAAGCAACAGATGAACAAGGGTCTGCAACTAGTCAACCAAGCAGAAGCAAAACTCTTGATTCTGGAGGCAACAGCTCAAAGCTCGAAGCTAAAGAGTGATGGGTGGATAATGTATGCTGGAAATTCTGTTGGTTAATGCAATAAAGAGATAATAATGTCTAATAGTTTCCTGTTAGATAAAGAAAAGAATGTAAATGATGACGAAAAACCCTCAGTGATGACAAATAATAGTGGTTTTACTGTTTTATAAAAGCTAGGCCTACTTTGAAGCCCCAAAGGATAGCTCAGCTGGTTGAGTTTCTGTTGCTAAGTACCTCGCCTATTGGGAGGTCACGGGATCAAATCTCCTCGACGACCTTGGGGTTAGGCCTTGCTAATTTGGCCAGCAGGTAGATCCCTTCTGGTTGATCTACCTGGATTTTCCCGTGGATATAGCAGCCGCTCAATGTCCATAAACCACATTTAAAAAATAAAACTAGGCCTACTTTACAAAGATCATCTAGAAGATCAAATGACATTTTTGTATGTGATATTAAACTCTAGGCTAAGGCCATAATGAAATATCTTTTGCCCATAGAAAACAAAGAAAAGAATGGGAAACTTAACTTCAAATAATGGCCATCTCCCTTCAAAAGAGTTCAAGCATCATCTTCAATTTTGAAGTTGTTTACTTTCCCATATTTTCTCATATCTAAAGGTTTCAAGTTTAGATTAATTAGTTTTAATCAAATCTAATGTGCACCTCTTATCTATAACTATGGATGAAAACTGTCAACGATTAGTTAGCTGTTATGTCAACGTATTAGACAAGTTTTAGTAACTGAAAAACAACTATGCATTTCTGTTATTAAAAGGTATTTTAACCATAACAGATGTACACAACAAACTCCTCGATCATACTATCATAACCCTTGATTATGCATTACAACCTCAATCCTTTTTATTTATATGTAAAACAATTTAGAAAAAACTATTCACAACACAATGCACTTATAGTGGGTTCACTCTCAAAAAGCAAGATAAAAATGTAACAGGATTGGCAGATGCATACACACACATGGATGAATAGATATATAGATGTAAAAAATGGAAACACATTTTAATATTTTAAGGTCTTCATTCAGTAAATTTATTTAAGGTCCATAATGTTTATCCCACATCTGTGACATTAGATGCTAGGTATTAATTCTGAAGGAAATTTTAAAAAATACAGGTCAATAACATGATCAGTTTCTAGCTTCCAGAGACAACATGGTTTCATATTTATAGGTACTTGTAAAAAAAGGAAAAAGTTTATAATCCAAAAGTCTCATCACAGTGCGATCACACATGCTTTCAGAATTTTATGTTAGAGATCTCCCTCAAAATGAAATATGAACATGCACAGCTCTCAGGTAGTCAATAGCTGCATTGCAACCAAGAATCCAAGACCATGCCAGGCAAAGCTTGTGTAGAAACCAACAGAATATGATTCTCGATTTTATGAAAACTGATGCAGAATATTCTAACTAGGAAAGTTCTTTAACAAAGTCAGGTCTAGACATCTGCAATAACATTATACTTTAGATTCGCAGTATTTTAAAAACCGACAGAACAGGAACTGATACCAGTCATTTCAACCAGTTTGACTGGTTCAACGGTCATTTCCAACAGACCACCATTTGAACTGGTTTGATGACCAATTTCATACAAAATTGGCCAGCTCAGTATGGAACTGGTCAGGTCGGCCAGTTCAACCAGTTCCAATCTGAACCAGCCTGGGCCCACCTGCTTTTTGACTTAAAAATGGAGAAAAATAAACAATAAAACAGTTAAGAATACCTAAAAACCCTACCACCCAACCCCCCCCCCAAACAAAGAAACCCTAAAACAGTTTTATAAAAGGACAGCCCCACATTCTATTTCACTAACAGCTCTATCTCATTAAGCATTTGGTACTTGCAAAGCTGTGGTGATTTGGAGTGAGCTCGGAACTGATTTTGCAATGTCTGTGGGATGCTTCTGGTGAATTTGCTATTTTATTATATTCACCCTTACATGATATATACATGAGAAAACGTTTCATGTTTGGTTTCTAATGGTTTGAATTTATATTGGCATACATGTATATGCATTTTTTTAATTAAAATTTTCATATTTAATGTATTTTTGGTAAACCAGTTCACCTGTCAGTTCAGAGCAGTTTCCGGTTCCAGTCTGGTCAAAACCTCGGTTCTGAGTCCTGAGTCCAATTCCCGTTTTAAAAACAATGCTTTAAAAAGTACTATGGTCTTGTACACATTAAGATGAGGCTATTCTGTGAAAACTCTAGAAACTTTAACATAATATAGTAGCCAGTGCCCTTCTATGAGATACTTGTAACATGTCATGTTATCATCGCATATGGGTATTATAGAGATTCAACAAAGGGTATAAAACTATAAACAAATGGTCACCGAGATAGACTTGGAAAGCACTCAAACTGCTAAATAAAAGTGTGCCACATTAAGGACTATATGATGAATGAATCTGCTTGAAAATAGGAATCCAATATTGAATTTATCTAGTGTAATAGCAACTAAACAACCAAAGAAACAGACCCAAGCATAATGTAAAATATTGGAGAACAATGTAATGGAAATTTCTATAACAGAGATAGAATCGATAGGTACTTGTTTTCCTTGACTGTAACTTAATATCAAATTAGACTGTCTGGGGAAAAACTAAATTATAATCAATCGATTGAAGAAGGATTGAAGTTCAAACAATTTCACTCTTGCATTAAAAAGCTAGCAGAGCTAACCATGAACTTAACTTAAAGCTTTCAACAGCTAGAATGCAGAAGAAAGAATAGAGGATAGCTATTAACAGCTAATGAGAAAACAAAAATCGTAAGCCAATACACTATGATAACCACAAATTTGTTAAGCACCTGGTGCATACCATCAAAGCCCTGTTGAGAATACAGATGCCTAATGAGCATGGAGATATGATTGAGCCCTGAGATTTGCCAGCTCAAAAACAGAATCTGTAGATCATAGTTACAATAGCAATTGCTACTTTCAAATGAAACCCTTTTGCACATGTTTCTTCAAACTAAAATATTTCTGTTCAACACCATACAACACATTTAGGGAATGGAATGAAATATTTGTCTTGCATTTCTTGTCACTTTCATCAATATTGACTGCGATATCCATTATCAATTGTCATTGATTGCAAGGAAACTACTGAGTGTTCCACCTTACATCAGACTGGATAAGATTCATTACCATTTCAAGACACTTTGGAGTTAATGCCAAATGATATTATAATAGACGTCATTTTCAACAATGACCATATTGAAGTTGCTTAATTGGGTAGAAAGAAGCTCAACCAATAAAGCAAAAAAAATGCAAAACCATGAAGTCGGGATACAAGGAAAATAAACAAACACCTTTTATTAATGTAAGGCGGTGAATGAAATCTCAGAGGATTAACATCAGGGTTAGCTTTAGCAGCAATCCAAAATACGAATTTCCCCAAAACACCAATATGGGAATTTCTTCATGTCAAAAGGATTGCTGTTAGTTCCATCTAAAATATGAAACATCTCTACTAACCAAGCATTGAATTAGCAATGACAAGCAACTTTCCATGAAACAACAGACCTATGATGCCGGGAAATGTTTAAGAAAACAAAATACCTTTAACTTGAGACAGAAGCACAGCATGTTCAACTGTGCATAAAGAAAGGACGAACACCACTAGAGTACTAAAACTCAGAAACTGCAAATACAAAATAAATCATGTGCCTGAACCAGTCAATATGACAGGAAGGATCCCTTGCTCTTTGAATCTTGCTTTTCAGCAAATATCTAAAGACATGAGTCCCCATCCAATTGTGTGACAAGTTCATAAACACTTCTCTAAAGCAAGCAAATACCCACAGCATCATTTTACTATGGTTGAAACTAGTCAATGCATCCCTAAGTTCAAAAAACATCAACTCCATCATATTCACTTCAAAAGCAGTCTGGCTGAAGTAGGCTCATTTTGGTGGGCCTTTCAAAGTGGAAGACTGTTGTCTTATCTTCAATCACTTGTGCTCTCAAGGGAAAGGTTTCGCCATGTTGCTTTCCTCAGCCCAAGCCCAACAACCCTCATTCAAAAATCCATTCATATGGCAGATGCCTAATCAAACCCCAAAGAATTGTGCAAAACACCACACCTATAATCAGCACCAATGATCTGTGGTCAAGCCGGATCTTAGCTGTTATGCCAGCTCACTTCAGACCAGATAAGCAATCTACCTGATTTCCCTACAGAATCCCATTGTGGAGAAAACCCTGCAACAGCGGCAGAAGAGAGTTCCCTTTATCCAAACAAGTTATAGAAAGAAAAATTTAACATAATAAACAGAATGTATCATTTATGATTTATCTGTTAATCATCAATAGAAAACACAACATTCACATAAAGATATGAAGACAGAGTTTATAACTACAGAAAACCCTAAAGCGACTAAAAACTCCAGATTTATCATTTAGCAAAGAGTTACAACAAAGCTAAGCAATACGATGATGCTGAGCATCAAACTAGACAGATCTGCATAGCTGACTAAAAGCTGAATTAATACACCTTTAAGGCTTATGATAGCTAATTTTTCAGTGAATAAAAACCAGTTGTGAGCTGCACAGCTGGACCAGAGTACATACCATATGGTTACCCTACTGAAGCAGCTTGTTGATATCTCTATGTGCACTGTTAAATCCAACCAAAAGAACGCCTAGATTCTAGAAATCCCCTTCTACCACTTTAGATAGGGCCTAGCTTGCCATCCAAGAGATGTTTATAGACAGTCGAACTTTCTATAACAGTTGCCTAACTGTCATCAACAAGCCTGCACATTAGTGGTCAACATGCTACATTGTGGTTTACAATGACTACAATTGTCATTGACATCAATTATCAGTAGTATGCTGACATGTAATGAAAGTCACATCAACTAGCCCAGTGTCAATGGGAGGTATTTCAACAAGGCCCTTGTCTATGGGAGGTTCATTGATGAGCCTATAATTGATGGCAGGCACATCAACGAGCCTAAAGTCTATAGAAGGTACTTCAACAAGGTTAAAGGATGGGAGTTACATCAATGAGCTTGACATCATTTAGTGCTTCCTTATTGACTGTAGCATCAGCAATACCTTTGTTGGCCAACTCCTCATCAATCACTGTTCTGTTGGACATCTTTCCATCAATCACTAACATCATCAGCAAACCCTTATAGCCTTGCTTACACCTTCGTAGGGTCAGACCCTCTTACCCACCCTGGAACTTAGCCAATTTCCCAAGGAAGGTTCAACTCGTTGGTGGATCAGACCTCCCTACTGGGAGATTGATGTTCCCCTGTTGGTCAATAATTGTCATTGATGAAATATATTCTGTTGAGCTCTCCTATTAATTACTACACCATCACTGCACTAGTTTCATGATGACTTACCCCTATGACGAAGCCACATTGTTCCAAGAGAAGCCACACTGTCCTAATCATCTTCTGTGCTAAATAATTTAAGGCCAGTCACAATGAAAACTGTTTTTCACCATCTTAGAGACATCCCTTCACAATGATCCTTATACAATCTGAAAGAGGATTGTTTCCTCTTTCCAATGAGCCTTCACACGCTTCCAAACTCCCGGCGGTTAGAGAGAACTTGAATTTTTAAGTTAAAAATATATATTCATTTGTTGAGCCGACCTACACTTGGCCTACTCATGTCGGCCTGCCTATAGGAGTCATGCCTCTTCGTTTAGCAATGAAAAACACTATATGTTGGGCATTCAGCTTCATTCTTCGATGATCAGTTTGGTCACACACATCCAAAGAGAAGAACATATCAAGTTCACATCTCGTGAACCTCAAGAAAAAGAAGAACAATTCGTTTTGGGCTTAAAGATAAACCGCACTATAAATTCTGTGGAGAATTTCGGATAACCATGTTGCAGCTTGGACTGTGTATATTTCGAACTGTGGTGAGTCTGTATACATTTCGGACTGTGATGACTGTGTATTGCTGGACTGTGGGTGCTATTTTCGTCGGTCTGTGGATGCTAAACTTTGGACTGTGGACTGTGGCTCTAAATTTCGGACTGTGGCTACAACTGATTGGGCAGCTCTCTCAGATCTGGTGCAGTCCCACTGTATTATCTTGGATCTGTCTATATTACAGTGACTCAAAATTTCAGTAAGCTCGGATCTGTCTTGCAGTAGCTTGGACTTCTTAACCAGAATTACATTGCAAGTGCACTTCCTGTGGCTCGGGCTAATTACCTAAGACTGTATCATCATTCTTGAGTAGCTCGGACTTTGCAGAGATTGGTTGAGAGTCGAGACAGTAACTGTGCCTTGGGTTTCTAAGGTTGTCTCTCAGTATTTGGATTAAGTGATCTCCTTGGACTGTAAAGGACCAGACAGTAGTGTCATCTGTACAGTGGCACAGTGCTTTTGTAGAACCCTCCTTTGGACAGTGAAGAACTTTCTCTTGAACAGTAGGATTGTTAAAGTGAAGCCCAGTAATTGAAGTCAACACAGTGAATCAAAGTGATCTTGGAATTGAAGTCAACACAGTACAGCAAGCTGATTGAACAGTGAAGAATATGTCAAGGACATTCAAGTAATTTCTATTCACATTCTCTATTAAAAGAAGTCAAAGGATTGGTGTCCTAGGGGTTGGTGCCCCTAAACGCAAGTTTGAAGCCTTGGAAAGGATATGGTCGAAGCCCTAGAGGTCGGAGCCTCACCAAAGTCCAAGTTGGTGCTTGGCAACAGGTTGGTGCCTGGAGCATTAAAGGGTTGGTGCCCTCACATTATTATTGTACTCAATTATTTGAAAAAGGATTGAAGTCCTTCTTGATTCTTAATAAAATTATTATCATACATTTCTCTGATTATAATTGTGAAGAATCTAACAGAAAAAAATAACAATTGAAAAGAAACACTGATTCACCCCCCTCTCAGTGTTTCCAACATCCACATCAACTTTTGATACTTGCAAATCAAGAAAAAGTAGCTGTATTTGTTGCACACTATACCATTTTGTTGCTTGGGGTAGCTCACCCTTCACAATCTCGTCTCCCCGTGTCCATTTCTTCAAAGCTTGTTGTCCAGCAGTCAAATAGTCTCTAAAGACTAACACTAACTGTTGGTTTGGAATCATTCATACACACTAAGTATAACTTATTCAGCCCCTACATCTTCTCCTAGCATTGAAAATTCAAACAGCTTCAATAAGTCAACTTTGACCATGAAGTAAATACCCATGCAAGGCATCAACTCAAGTCGAAATACATTGCTATCCATCGCTCTAAAATTTTGAAAGATCCATATTTGATGCGTTTATGATTCTTGTTCATCCTCTTTGTTAGTATGATTCTTTTGTCGTAAAAGATCACTTTAGCTACGCATAAAAAATAGCCCTAACATCGATTATGGCTGCAAAATATCTTTGAGTCTGTTGCACAAATCCAGATCTAAGCACAAAAAACATTAAGCAGATAAAACACAATATGGCTCCATGCATCCAATAGACAAGACAAGAACAATGTATTTAAAAGAATGTTTTATATTATATTAAAGAAGGGGCACCTGAGAGGAAAACAAGAAAGGTGTTTTCCGGTTCTCCTCAATGGGATGGGTTCTTGAAAGTCTTCAGCGTTTCAGATCTAAAATTCCTCTCTTATTGTGGTAGAAAACCCAGACAAACATAGAACTCAATGGTAGCACACAAGGCAAAAATGGAAAATGGTGACCAAGAGTAGATCCAGTGTGATCTAATGCAATGGAGGTGACTAATGAATGGGGAAAAACCTTCTATTTATAACAAAATATTAGGGTGTTCTAGAACTCGGTGCATGAATAAAATATTATTAATCAAATTCTAGAATCACCCTTTAGGAATATTTTATTATATTTGTTGGAGGGAAAATGTCTTTTGACTTGGGTCAATTCCTTTATTTATAAAAAAATAAATAAATAAATGATTTATTTATTATTTTTAGGGAGATGGTGGGAATATAATTAAATAAATAATGATTTATTTAATTATTTAAAAAGATTTACTCAAATTTAACTAGGAATATTATTTAAATAATGATTTGAATAACTTATTCCTAGGAAATAATTAAATAAATAATGATTTATTTAATTAATTTCCTTGTTTTGGGTTAAATATGACCAGGAAATATAGACAAATATTATTTTACATGGTGAAAGCAATTTTACTTGGGGTAAAATTGGTCTTACATGGTGTACTTGGGTTCATCTAATGATAATGAGTTAGATGACCAAAAAAATGGTGTAACAGATTGCCTCCCAACGTACGAGTGTTAGGAGCAAATCGTATAACCGAAGTACGTTGTAAGAACTCAATCACTAGGCATCATGAGGGAAGTGAGAGAGATAAATGTAAGGTAGTCTAATGTGCTAAAGGACTAGACCCGGAGGAGACGAGACTTACAGGTGCAACAAGTCTCTAGGTGATGAAGTAGTACCACTATTACAGGCGGCGAGGGAGGCATACCTATGCCTGCCGATGCAATAGTACAAAGAATAAAGCGCCCGGAAAACCACGGAATGCAAGAATGAAGCATGTGATGGCCTAAACATGAGCCAGATAAATAAAATGATGAATCCCACATACATGCGATGCCTGGAATAACCGTCAGGACTTATACAAGAAGATTTTGGTACATGAGATACAAATATACCCAAATGCCCCCTACACACGGGGAAGGGCTCACAAAATCTGACTGATATATGCAAATCGAAGAGGCGCTGCAAGCGGTTGAGGCCGATATCATCAAATGAGAGGCGCTGCATCAAGGGCGGAAATGAAGAAGTCATCTGGGCATGTGGGGGGCTACCTGCAGGGCCACCCCCTCATGAGGGTTGAGACATCTCACACACGCCCGAGAATCACCAATAGCTGCTGCTGCATCACTGGACCATCAAGTGTATGGATCACGATCATGCTAAGAAGAGCTCGAACCAAGGTACACTGCCCCCCTAGACCTGGCTTCTGGAGTAAATGAGCTGATGTCAACAGAAGTAGGTCTGCCATAGGTGAGGCAATAAGGGAACCTCAACTAAGGCACGAGGGAAAATAGTAGAGCGACGAACAGATAGACACTAATGATGATGAGGGAATGAGGGATACGGAGGAGCAGTTGGACGACTTCCCTTGTTAGAGCATAAAGGGCATGAATGGCTTGGCAGCGACTGACACAATATCAAGAGGGATAGGAGACAAGAGTACTGAAGGCCATAATGTATGACACGGGAGAGGGATCAAGTAAGAAAGGATGGAGGACTATAGTGGGGTACAAAGGGACTCGGAATGGACTCCATGAATGCGATGATGACTCGACTGGGATGCTCTAAACAAAGGCGACTTGATGGTGTTGCCTCATAGTAAGGGTCCAATGGGGAACCATAAAAGCATGAGTACAATAGGTTAGCTCATGACGAAAATCAACACGAACAACGACGAGTAAGGAGGCAAAGTGGAGAACCCTTTGATGAGGGCTGGAGAGCCCTTGTTGGCCTGGATTATCAGTTATTGGGATCCCGATCATGAGGCGTTTATAGTGCAGGGGCATAGAATCGAGCTGACGGTCCAGGATCTGTATTTCTTGACTAGTCTCCCACCATTAGGGATGGTGGGAAATACGCAACCAGTGTTACCACGGGGGCGTAACATTATGGAGTTTGTTGAGCGACATTGTCGACCAGGTGTCCAAGTCAAAGGGACTCGGATATCCGTTGAAGATCTAGAGAGGTTGGAGACCCGGGCAATGCCCGCAGCAGTGTTGCGAATCTTGGGCAGCCAAGCGTTGCATCACATCACTGGAGGGCAGATGATGATTGTAGAGAGTGTGTTGGGAGGGACCTACTATGGGTGGGCACAGATGATGTTGGTGTCGGTGAAACGACAGCTGTCGCTATGCAAGCGGCAAGTGAATCATGATTGTGCCTATGGGACAGCTTTGTGCGCTTTCTTCTTTGAGAAGATCCCGACCTTGCGACCTCGTATACAGTTACCTGATGGAGGTCCGAGAGAGCCCCGGATGCGTCAGTGAGGACGACTACTATGTAGAGGAGGGGGAGGGGTGGTCGGACGGGTGTTCCGACCAAATTTCTTCACCCATTGGGATCAGATGCCATTATACATAGACGACTATCCCTATAGTGGGATGAGTTATTAGGGAAATCCGGACTTGCCGCTTCCGCCTAGTCTAGTGTGGGGGGCCGATGGTAAGTGACAAGCAACTAATCCGTTATGTGCATTTTAGAGTTTGTGACTAGTATTCATAGTACTAATCGTTATATTTGTTGGAATGCAGATATAGCTCCGGTAAAACCGGCCGGATATATGGGACGACCGGCAGCAGCAGGAGCTACAGGTGCAAGTGGATCAAAAACAGCACAGAACGAGGATACGACTGCTCTGGTGGAGGACATCCGTCGTAGATGTGAGGAGTTGCTGACCGGTGTGTCGGAGCGTGGTTGGCAGGATTTAGACGACCAGTACATAGAGTTATGTATTGGGCTACCCTCGAAATGGCGAGGGATCATGCGACGCATGGCGATGGCCGGTCAGATTGTGCGTGATCTACGAGCTGCGGGAGCAGAGCCATTGGCTCGGGATCCTCCAGAGAGTGATTAGATGTAGGGCAGATGGTGCCCCCTAACGGTTTTGTAGGGGCAAGTGGTGCCCCCCATTTTGTAGTTTTGGTTTTTGTACCATGCTATGGGCATGTCATATGTTTCAGAGCAGATCGACTCTAAAAACACGTTATATGATATATATGATTTATGTACATTTGGTTGATGATGTGAAATGTTATTGTCTTGTGTGTGATAAATGCCAGTCTAGAACATGATTTGCGATTTGATCTACGTAGTGATTTTGACGTCGAGGGATATGGTTGAAAGTAATGAATCGAAATTCACATATCAAAAGTTTCACTCGTAAATATTGTCTAAACAGGATAGGGTTATGCACACGATAGACACCATTAAGTTGTAGGACAAGAAGCAGGGAATCTAAATGAACATGCAGATGGAGGATGTGATGAGAGAGGGCATCGGCTAAGAGACCACGTACTGCATCATATTCGACTTGATTATTGGTGGCATTACCAATGCAGACCCCATTTGCAAGAACCAGGGTATGCAAGGGGGTAAAGATGGCCCATGTTGCCGAAGCGAGATTCCGGGAATAGCGACTTGCCCCATCGGCATAGCCAAGATAATGTGTGGACGAGAGGGTCGATGTAATAGTGTCACAAGACAAGAAATGGGAGGGATGAGCAAAAGGATGGCAGCGTGAGTAGAGGATAGACATCCACTGACGGCTATGGGAGGGAGCAGTCTGGGTAGGAAGTCTAGGACTCACAGATCGACGAGAGGGAGATGAATGAGAACTATAGGATGAAGAACGGGTACTCAGAACATCAAAGATACGGATGGTATGATCGTGATTATGGGAGGAAATGGGAGGGTCAAGGAGACCATATGACGCTGCAAAGCTACCTAAATCATCAGTATGGGAAGAGAGGCGCAGATACGGGTCGTCACGGGGAATGACAGAAGAACATGTAAAAAGATGATCGAAACATGAAGAGCCCGAGAAAGTGTCTGAAGGAGGATCAAGCAGAACAGATGGAGTGGATTCAGAGGGAATGTACTCCGAGGGTCATGCGGATGATGATAGGTATAGGAGGGGAGCAGCAGGTTCTGACATTTCAACATCAGGGGGAGGAATGTTAATGGTAGCAGGGGGATCCTCGAGTAGGCCTGACGCATATTGAGCAAGGATGGGAGAGGCGGATTGATTTTGTTCAACTTCGTACTCGCGAATGGCCTCTAAAGAGACTCGGTAATGCGTGAGGTGAGGACAATGGTGAGAGTAATGGCCATGGACACCACACAGAGCACAAGGTTTGTTGGTGCGAAGAGTCTTTGGGTTCTTGGCTGCGGATGAGGAAGAAACAGAGGTTTTAGGGACCGTAGATTCAGGGAACGCGACTTTAACCATGGGTTGGATACGGGGCAACTCAGGACAAGTATGGGTGGGATGACCGATACCATCACACAAGGCACAAGGCTTGGCGGGTAGGGGAGGGGTAGGGTCGGGTGCGGTGGCCTTGTCTTTGGATGCCCCCTTTCAAGTTTTTCTTTTCTTGCCTGTAGTTGTCGCAGCATGAGGAGGGTCCTGCGGAGGGGCTAGGGGCACTGTAGTGGTGGAAGGAGCGAAGGGAATCAGTTGCACTAGTGTCACAGCTATGTATGGTTTGGGGTGGTTCGGCGGGGTCTCGGCTGGAGGAGTAAGATACCATACTGGAATTCCCAAGGTTAAATTAGGGAGGGAAAGGGTGGCCATGACGAGAACCGAATAGACGCCGGGGGGGGGGGACCAAGGAAAGGTATCTAACCGGCGGGGTAATGACCAGGAGGGATGGCTCCCATGTGATGGAGACCTGAGGGAACCGACTCAGGAGGGTAGGGAGGTTCCTGAGTGTAAGGGGGATGGGAAGATCCAGGCGAAAAAGGGTCGGTCGACCGAAGCGAAGGGCTAGGAGCAGGTTGCGGTGGGCAAGATTGAGGTTGCTGACTAGCTGAAGCAGGCTGTGAAAGACCAGCCTGAGACGATTGCATCATGCAAACATTCGCTAAACTGGGGTCAGAGACAGGAGGAGGAGGAAGACCAGGAAAAGTTCCAAGCAAGGAGGAGTCTTTGTAAACGCCAGGGGAAACACTGGTCAAAGAATCAACAGTTGGCTTATTGGTGACAGAAGAGATGGTGGACTCAGGGGAGGTCTGAGAGTTTGGTTCATGGTAAGTCAACTGGTCAATCGTGACAATTTTGCCATTATGAGGGAAAAACATCTTGCGGTGGACTGCGGATGGGACGGCAGACATGGCATAGGTGTAACTACGCCCCAAAAGAATGTTGTAGTCAAGAGGGGCGTCAATAACTTCCACGTCGACACAAACAGTCTTACCCGCAAGGGTAATAGGACAGTTACGAAAGAGGCCAATGGACAGGGAGGCATGGCCATCCCACGCACGAAGGGTGATTGTGGAAGGGACCAGCTCAGGAGATCTGAGTTGTTTCCAAACCGAAGCAGACATCACACAGGTAGATGCCCCCTCATCAATAATACACCGAGCGACATTGGCATTTCGGATTTTGACTGGGATTTGGAAAGCAACAGAAGGAGGAAGAGAGGGAGGGTCTGACTGACGGGCATCGAAAACAATCAATTGGTCATCAGCAGGATCTACAACACCCACGGCAGATAGTAGAGCCTTCTTTTGAGAAGGACACGACTGGAGGAGTCCCAGTGTTGAAATGGCAGCAGGAGATTGTGCCAGATTATCTACTATACTATACGAATGGGCAGCTCGACCAAAGGCAGCAATTCGGCGTAATGGGCCCTTAGGAGTCTTGGTATGAACCTCGGATTTGGGCGGAGGGATTTGCAAGGGACCACTGGGTGTCGACAGAGGCGCTGTAGGACCTGAAGATGGGGACTCGGAGACAGAAGGAACGGGAGGCGTGGAATACTGACGAGACCGAGTATGAAGGTTAAGGTCGATAGTGAGCGGTTGGTCAGAGGCCATCATGAGAATCTGGTAATTGGAGGAACCAAAAGGGGAAGGTTGAGTGGTTACTGGGGCATGAGGCGGTTGAGTGGCCACGAAGTAGCCGGATTGGGAGGGACAGTATGGGAGGAGTGTTGTCTTCGTACGGTGGCCTGGGACTCCCACATCTGCCGCATTTGTGGTAATAAGGGACAATCGTGAGTGTAATGACCATAAACACCGCAACACGAACAGGGCTTATTGGTGCGAAGCGGCCTGTCCGGCTTGGGCTGGGAGCCCTGTGGCTGGTTGGCAGTGGTAGGGTCAATACTGGAAGGATTGGATCCACGATTACCAGAAGCGGATTGATTGCCTTTCCTCTTTCTTTGAGAAGGAAGAGGATTAGTTGCCCCCTGCTGCGCAAATACTTGCCCGAGAGGGGGTAGTAAATACGGTTGCGGGGTGGAGAAGGCAAGGGAGTGGGAGGTCCAAATGCTGGAGGAGCTGGGACACCAGGTTGAAGGTATGGATACGGGGTAGGATGGGCAACATTGAGGTAAGCAGGAGTGTGGGCAAAAGGAGGAGGCATGCCGTATCCTGGATACATGCTACCTGGAGGGGGGAACGTGCTGGAGGGGCTGGCCCCTCCTGGAGGGAAACCATAGCCCACAGGAGGTTGAGCAGAGGTATGCGACAGCGCTCCAACGATACCGTCGACAGAGTGAGATGCCCCCGAGGCATTGGGGCCACCGAGCTTGGAGAGGTCAGGAAGGACGGTATAAACATAACCAGATTGGGCGTAGATAAGGTCATATTTCAAGGCTATTTGGAGGGCAGCTTCTTCGGTTTGGGGAAAATGGGATGCGACATCTTTTCCAATGGGGGGTAAGAGAGAGCGAAGGAACCAGTCCATGTAAACCCGATCTTCAAAGGGGGGAGCACGACACAAGCTCCGTCTTCGTCGCCATTCCTGTACATGAGCGGAAAGGCGGGTCGAAGAGGATTGATGAAAAGAAGTTAAGAGTTCAGTACCAGTGTCGTATCGGAGAGGGAGCTGGAAATAAGATAAAAAGGCTTGGGCAATGGTCGCAAAGGTGGTATGGGAAGAGGTGGCTTGATCAACATACCATTTAGAAGCTTCGCCGGTAAGCGTGCATTGGAACAATCGAATACGGATAGAGTCATCGGTGATAGAATTTGAGGAACACCACATGTGGAAAGATCAAATATGGTTAGAGGTATCTTCAGTAGCAAGGCCTTCGAACTTGGGAATGTCGGAGGGGAGCTTGGTTGGCATAGCAAGCCAACTGACATCGTGGCGGATCGGATCGTTAATCAGCTGCTTGAAATCGGGGAGACTGAGGTCGGCCATATAAGGGAGTAATGGGGCAGTCGAGGTAGGTCTCGTAGGGGTTCCACTGGAAACGGACCCAGCAGTAGAACTGAGGTTAGGGCTAGGTCCTGAACTAGACATGGTGAAGGTAACAGGGGGGGAACCAGGAGTAGGGGGAGAACCCGAACAATCAGAGGAAGAGTCGGAGTGCGGACTCGGGGGAGGACTTACTCGATGATGACGGGAAGGAGGAAGTCGACCAACTGGAAACTGAGGGTGAAGGCCAAGAAGTCTCCGGGACAAACGCCTTGAAGGCGTAATGATGACAGGAAGAAGAAAAACCGACAGGGGTAGGGAGAGGTAAAATCAAGAGAGATCAATGTCAAAACAAGGGCAGAGAGGTGCAGTGTCAATTGATTTTAAAGGCTTTGCCAGGCAGTGTTAACCAGGCTCTTCTTCACTTAGGGTCAGTGTGTGGCGTGCGTTAATTTTAATTGTTTAAACCCAGACGTTTTGAGAGTAAAAGAAAAAGTGTGTTGCGTAACTGAAAATAAATCTGCAGTAAATAAGACTAAAAGATCAGAAAATAAACAGTTACTAATGCATCAATCTAACCCAAGAAGGCGGCTCTCTCAAAACTAGTCTATAAGAGGGAAAAACTAAGCAAAGCACGCTAAACAGAGGCCAATAGATCTAAGGTCGGGAGGGACGGGGATCTAAAGGGGAAGTTTGCTGAAAAGAGGTGCAGAGAACAGCAAAGAGGCAGAGGCAAGGTTGCTGCTAAAAAGGAGGAGATCAGCTAAAAAAAAAGGAGGGACAATGAGGCGGCCCTAGAAATGAACCCAAACAAAACTATATGAGGTGATTTGAACGGGGGAGGAGCTAATCTAAAGAGATCTAAAACTAAGGTATCAGATCTGAAAGCAATAAGGCTGAAACTCTGGAAATTCAGACTTCTAAAACAGCAAAAACTCTCCCACAAAAAGTGGAGGGTACTAGAGCCCCAAGGGGCAATATTCCCACTTAGTTGAGTGAAACAGATCAAAAACAAGTCTAAACGGGCGGAGACAGAGGCTGGAAAACCCTGACAGAAGCTTCAGACAAACCCAGAAAAAGTGTTGGAAAATTGCAGAAAACAGTGCAGGTCACAGGTTCTGACCTGTTTTGCAGTCCAGGTCGCAGATTTGGGGTAGAAAAGTGCGACCTCAAGGCCAGGTCGCACTTTTTGGGCCGATAAGTGCGCCCTGCAGATCCGGCTCTCTCGGCGGCAGATTTCAGAAAAATTTGTCGTCTCAGCTGCCGCTGATGTCTGTCACCTGCGCAATAATGCCAGAAACACACGAAAGTAAAAAATGTGACTGTTTGAGGGTTTTAGAGGTGGAAAGCACCATAAAAATAGGAAAAACATAAAATGGAAGAGAAACCCTAGGGTCTGAAACAGCTGGATATGCAAGAATATATAAAACGACAACGGTCGCAAAAGAAAACCCGTGTGGAGTCGCCAATTGTTAGTATGATTCTTTCATCATAAAAGATCACTGTAGCTACACATAACAAATAGCCCTAACATCGATTATGGCTGCAAAATATCTTTGAGTCTGCTGCACAAATCCAGAGCTAAGCACAAAAGACATTAAGCAGATAAAACACAATATGGCTCCATGCATCCAATAGACAAGACAAGAACAATGTATTTAAAAGAATGTTTTATATTAGCAAGAATGGGGGCACACAGAGGAAAACAAGAAGGTGTTTGGGTTCTCATAATGGGATGGGTTCTTGAAAGTCCTAGAATGTTTGAGATCTGAAAGTTTCCTCTCTCTTATTGTGGTAGAAAACCCCAGAGGACAAACACTAAAACTTAGTAAGGAGCTCACAAGGCAAAAATGGAACATGGTAGAAATAAGAGTAGAAATCAGTGTGATCTAATACAATGAGTGACTAATAGATGGGGAAAAACTATAGCTTATAACAATATTGAAATTTCACAGAACTGGGTGCATGGATAAAATATTATTAATCACATTCTAGAATCACCTTTTAGGAATATTTATTATATTTGTTGGAGGGAAAAGGTCTTTTGACTTGGGTCAATTCCTTTATTTATAAACAATAAATAAATAAATGATTTATTTATTATTTTTAGGGAGATGGTGGGAATATAATTAAATAAATAATGATTTATTTAATTATTTAAAAATATTTAGTCAAATTTAACTAGGAATATTATTTAAATAATGATTTGAATAACTTATTCCTAGAAAATAATTAAATAAATAATGATTTATTTAATTAATTTCCTTGTTTTTGGTTAAATATGACCAGGAAATATAGACAAATATTATTTTACATGGTGAAAGCAATTTTACTTGGGGTAAAATTGGTCTTACATGGTGTACTTGGGTTCATCTAATGATAATGAGTTAGATGACCAAAAAAATGGTGTAACACCCTTAAAGTTTTCCCTGAATAACTGTAGCCATATCGGATCTCCAATTTCAAAAGCATGATCTTGCCTATGTTGATCATGACGTGGTTTGTCTCTCAACTAAGATTCACGTGAGGTCCACTACACTTGTTCATGGATCCTTTTGATGCCTTCCACAAATTTGATGGTTTTTTCCTGTTGTGCATAATTTTTGGATGCATAGTTTGTGCATAAAAATTTTCACATCAAATTAACCCAAATTAGTATGCACAATATGTTAATAGATACAAAAAACCCACATTATATCAATTTGAACCTCCATGGGGAGGGAACAATGAAAGAAGTACAATAATTTGAACAGCCTTTGCATGTTCATCTTGTTGATATCTACTACCTATACCTACTAATGGTAAATTAAATCAAAATTCCAAAACAAACCTTGATAGGTTAAAGTTTTGTCGATCCATGCATCATCTTATTGTAAGCATGCTAAATGTTGGTTAAATTTTTATCCCAAGTCTTCAGTGTTTATGGTTATACAAGGGAAGCAACTATACTAAATTGTGGTTAACAACTCGAGCCTAACCATTTGATCTATAAACTACCTTGGATTTCCAATTGACAACTCATTCATCCGCTTAAAGCTTTCTGTGGATAATTGTAACCATACTAGATCTCAAATTTCGAAAGCATGATCTTGCCTATGTCAATCATGAGTTGTCTTATCTCTCAACCAAGATTCTTATAAGGTCCTCTAGACTTGTTCATGGATCCTTTTAATGCCTTCCACAGATTTGATGGCCTTTTTCTGCTATGCATAATTTAGGTTGGAAAATTTGTGCATAAAAAATTCAATATGAAATCAGCGCAAATATTATGCATAATATGTTCATGGACATGCAAAACCCACATTATATAATCTTGAGCCTATATAGAGGAAACATTTAAAGAAGTACAATAATTTGAACAACCTTTGCATGTTCATCTTGTTGATGTCTATTATTTGTACCTGCTAATGGATAATTAAATCAAAAGGGGTTTGTGATAGAAATCCAAGACAAACCTTGATAGGTGAAAGCCTTCTTGATCCCCATATTGCCACATGGTAAGCATGCTAAATGTAGGGAAGTTTTCCATTCCAAGGTTTTAGGTGTTTATGGTTTTATAAGCAAAGAAACTATACCGAAGTGTGGTTAACAACTTGAGTCAAATTGTTTGATTTGTAAACTACCTTGGATATTCCAATGGACAACTCATCACAACAAATCTAATGTTCTACTACAAATATAGTGAGATTATGCTCCACTATATAGTCGTTGCTAATGATTAAGCTTTACTGTGAGAAACACACTTCTCTCATTATGACAAGTAACTAAGAAAATCATAATAGACTATAGTAATATATAGAAAACACCATTAATACCAAGAGTTGTCCTAAAGAAAGCCTTGAGAGAAAAACTCCAACAATAAACAAGGTTGTGCCTTCTTTGTTTTATTTCTCAAATTTACAATGCAAAATACAAAGAACAATCATCTCACTATGGAGCAAATAGACATTGTGACCTATAATAGGCTACTATAAGGTCGCGATCTACTCCTATTCTACTATGGTACCCACTCTCTGCATTGCTTAGTTATGGAACACAAATCCAGTGTTAAATGGTCACGCATCCCCTAGGGTGGGGTGCACGCACGATTCCCATGCACTCGAGATTTGGCGACGCCTAGGGAAATGTTCCCCACGTCCCCCTTTTGGGGAAACTTGGAGAGACGGAGGGGTAAATATTTCCCCAAAGTGGGGGATGCGTTTCCCAAAAAAGGGTGCTTGTGGATGCCCCCTCTACAAAAGGGTTGGGCATCCCCCCTGAATTTTGCTTGAAAACAATAATTTATAAGTAGGGAAGCCTAATATTCAACCCTATGGCCCTAACTAATGCTATGTAATTAATGGTAATGTTAAATTCTTAAAGTAAATTTTTAACATTACCATTAATTGACTCAAGATGTTTGAGAGTGGTTCTAACCTCATCGGATCATATGGGAAAGTTGAATTTAGATCCCACTCAAAATCCAACAGACTTAACAATTTTCAAGAATTCAAGATTTGAGGGATTATAACATTTCTATTGGATTCTATCATGTATGAGGGTATGGAACTAGCATTTAATAAAGAGCACCAAGCCCTCTATGTACCTCAATGTTGTAGTAAAATAGTACTTATCACTCAAACAAAATCTCGACTTGACATATTAAGCTTTTTATATCATATTTTAATGCGTAGAAGGTGATATTGATGATAAGGACCCCATTTTACGCAATAATTTTGATGATATGTAGGTATTTGTTGTAGCATGAATTTTTTTGGACTATAGAGGCCATTTAGAGCCTCTTTGTTGATGTATTTTTGGTTCAAATATGGATTCCACTCGGTGCTATTTTAATTATATGCACCCTTGCTATATATATGAGAAAATTTGCATATTTGTGTATAATGGTTTGGACTCATATGGATGCAAATGAATATTTATGTATTTTATGGTCAATCGATTTTTCCACCCATTTTTTTCGAGTTCTTAGTTTTGGGGTCGACTGGTTTGTGTTGATGTGCTCTAAGTCTCAAACTTTGTGGAGAGGCTTAAACACATGTATTCCAGATAACCCAGAAATTGTTTGGGGAAATTCCACCCGGATTGTATTTTATTAAGAAATTAATTATTTTAAAGTGACCTTAAGTCTAAACTTAGGAAAATAAAATAATTAAAGTGAATTAATAGAATATGGGTGTGACTGTTCTAGAAAATCAAATCAATCCAAAATGTAATCTTAGCTGTTGATTGGAGATCTAATCTCGGTAGTTGAAGTATCAACAAGAAGACTATAAAGAAGACTTGAAGGTCATTTGGAAAGACACGCCGAGAGACCAAGAGATCGAATTTTCTGAATTGAGCAGTGCTAAGAGGAAAACTTTGATCAAGAGATTCTCACGCAGTTCAGGGGCAGAGACAGTTTCCGAAGAGAAATATTTCTCGATTGGAGAATCATCAGCAAAGAAGGGCAGAGAGAGATCCAACAGCCCCAACGCAAAGCTAGAGAGGCTAACGCAGAGCCATGCAAGGCTACGCAGAGGACAAAGAGGAAATCTGAAGATTTTGTTGAAGAATCAATTTCAGAAGCTAGAAGTCGGGGTGTGAGACCAAGAGGCAGAGATCGAAGATTTTAAGGAGCAGATCGATCCACAAACTGAGTGATGCAGTGCCCAAAAGGGTTGACATTGGGACTGCACAAAGGCATCTCATTCAGTGGTCGGATGAGTCGGGATTTCCAGTGATAGTGTGAGGTAACCTCACTAATCTTTTTGTTAGTAATATTCTCTGTAATTGAATTCTCTGGAGAGACATTCAAAGATGTATTCATAAATAAATGTTGTTTAATAATAAAACCCTCAGATCTGTTGCACCGGTTTTCTCGCATTGGATTTTTCCGGGGACGTTTATCCAAAAACAATAGTGTCCTCTGTGATGTTCTTTTATTTTGCTCAGTTTCTTGTTTCAGCATATTAATTTAATTAAGGGAAGGTTGCTTCAGTAATTGCTTCAGTATTTACAGAAGAAAACTATAAATAACTTGTTAATGTAATTTACAAGTAGGTGAAGTAAATTCAGTTGGTTGCAGTAAGATTTCAGACTTGGAATTTTCACATGGTAACAGAGCGTCGCAAATGAGAGAAGAAGAGAAGATCCAGCGCTGAGCAAGAGGCCGAATAGTTGCAAAAGGCAGCAGTGCGAATCCCCAGAGGGATTGCGCAGTCCAAGCCAGGAGGGTTGAATTTTCAAGGAAAGTCTCTCTCTGAGTGAGTCGACAGAGAGGAAGGGCTTCCAGATCGAGATTTTGCCGAGCCAGAGGAAGCAAGCTGCAGTGCAAAGCCTCAGCGTAGAGCTAGTGGGACGCAGTTTTTCTGCAAGCAATTTGTTGGGCAGAAAGTCGTCAGAAGAGAGAGAAGAAGCACAGTGAGGGGATTTTCTTCCTCCGGGAATTCCTAGCCCGCGAATTCTATTTTTCGAGATTTGAGCAGCAGATCTAGGTGGCTGATCTACAACCTCCAACAAGGAGTGCATAAGCCAGTCCAATGCTGTGCAGAGAAGAAAGAGAGGAAGCAGATTCGACATTTTCTTGACGGCCATGACAGCTCACAGGATTAGAGATCGGGATCCGTTGGATGGAGCCTCCAACTATGTAATCTGGAAGGCGCAAATCACATGCCTTCTAGATGAATACTATCTCAAGCTTTTCGTGACTAGTACGGTAGCTGTGCCTGCAGATCCAGATCCGCTGAAGAAGTACACAGCTGATATGGCAAAGGCTAAGAGGCTGCTCCTTGATGGAGTCAAAGATCACATATTGTCCCACATAGCCAGCAATGACACAACTAGGTAGATGTGGGAAGCCTTAGCATCGCTATACGAAGGATCTTCCGAACAGTGGAAGATGTATTTAGAGCAGAAACTAAGGCTGATTCAGATGCAAAAAGGGGAGTGTATTGTTCCATTCCTGTCTAGGCTTCAGGAAACTCATGATCAGCTAGAAGTCGTGGGGTCCACACCTCAACCTATCGCGATGGTAAGGCTAGCCCTCAATGCAGTCATAGAAGAATGGCAGGTGTTTATCCAGAGCATCCTGGGCAGAGAAACCTTCCCGAGCTGGGAAGATATGTGGGTTGATCTTCAACAAGAAGAGCTGAGGAAGGACCTAGTCCAGTGTAAACTTGAGGCAACAGTGGTAGTGAGTCGAAGGCAAAGGAGGAGGAGGACAATGCAGCCCTTGCATCCAAGGGGCAGCAGGAGCAGCGGAGACGAAAGAAAGACGTCTCGAAGATTAAATGCTTAAGGTCTGGTGAACTTGGTCACTACGCAACGCAGTGTCCTTTGAAGAAAAAGGACAAGGAAAAGAAGCATGATCCGAAGGTTGTGTTCGCAAAGATCGAAGAAGATGAGTATGCGATGAGTGCCCACGCATCTCCAGGAGGGACATGGGCTGATATTGAACTTTTAAGTTCGCAAGAACTTCAGTTGGGTAGGATCCTTGAGGAGTCCACCTCTTGGATCATGACCTTGCTACGGGTGCCCAAGATTAGTAGGAGGCTGGAGGAGTTTTAGTTGGTGCAAAGGAGTGTTGAAGCGACAAATGCAGTAGTTATCAGCGCCAGAATCTGAGCAGCACAGTGCATAGTTGCAGCAGTGCAGAGAGGCACAGCACACAGCAGCAGCAGCGTAGTGGTTCAAAGGGATAGTGTGGGACTAACAGAAGTCAAAGTTTCAGCATCGAGATGCATTCTAAACACTTTTTCAAATTTTTGGATGCTTTTCAGTTGCTTCTCTCAGCAACTGAGTTGCAATGCAGAGTTAGCAGTGGCAATGCTAGCAGCAGATGTAGCATTTGAGATGGAGTTGCAGTACAGATGCAGTGTTGATCGTGGCAGGGTCAGCAGCAGCTCAGTAGTTGGTGGACAACATGTCAGACATCAGCAGCGCAGAGGGAGATGCTTCAGAGTCAGATCAGTGTGCAGCACAGCGTATTTGCTAGAGCACATTCCTCGCTAAGAGGGAGTTCTAATTTGGGGTAGCATCGGATGTGCTCTAAGTCTCAAACTTTGTGGAGAGGCTTAGACACATGTATTCCAGATAACCCATAAATTGTTTGGGAAAATTCTACTCGGATTGTCTTTTATTAAGAAAATTAAATCTAAATTAGTAGAAATTCTTTCGGTAATAACCACATGCCAAAGAACGAGGTCGACGCGTTTCGAACCAACCAGTGTGGTTCATCATCAGGACATGTGAGAGATCAGATCCAGACATTAAGTATAAATAGATGTAGAAATGACTCAACTAGCTGTTAGGATAACGGCTAGTTTGACTTTGAAAAAGTAAATATTCCATTATTTATTTATTTTATTAATTTTATTAATTTTATTTATTATTATTATTATTAATTAATTGGTTAATTAGTTAACCAATTAATTAATAATAATAATAATAAATTAAATTAATTAAATTAATTAAATAAATAAATAATGGAATATTTACTTTTTCAAAGTCAAACTAGCCGTTATCCTAACAGCTAGTTGAGTCATTTCTACATCTATTTATACTTAATGTCTGGATCTGATCTCTCACATAGTCCTGATGATGAACCACACTGGTTGGTTCGAAACGCGTCGACCTCGTTCTTTGGCATGTGATTATTACCGAAAAAATTTCTAGTAATTTATATTATGGATCACAGAAGCTTAGATTCCAAAAATTAAATCTTTTAAAGTGACCCTAAGTCTAAACTTAGGAAAATAAAATAATTAAAGTGAATTAATAGAATATGGGTGTGAATGTTCTAGAAAAAGCAGATCAAGTCAAAATGTAATCTTAGTTGTTGATTGGAGATCTAATCTAGGTCGTTGAAGTCTCAACAAGAAGACTATAAAGAAGACTTGAGGGTCATTTGGAAATACACATCGAGAGATCAAGAGATCGAATTTTTTGAAGTGAGAAGTGCTAAGAGGAAAACTTTGATCAAGAGATTCTCACGCAGTTGAGGGGTAGAGACAGTTTTCGAAGAGAAATCTTTCTCACGCAGTTGAGGGGTAGAGACAGTTTTCGAAGAGAAATCTTTCTCGGTCGAAGAATCATCAGCAGAGAAGGGCAGAGAGAGATCCAACAACCCCAGAGCAAAGCTAGAGAGGCTGACGCCAATGTGGAAAAAGTCGAAGTCGACATTAAATCGGCAAGGGTAAAAAAGTTGAAAAACTCAGCAAAGTCGGGGGTTTTTTTAAAAAGTCGGCAAAATTTTAAAAAATACAAAATTATTCAAATTTTTTTAATTTTTTTAGCATCTAAAGTATCCACAACATCAAATAAATGCATTTCCACATAAACATGTAAAGAAAGCAAATATATAATATGTATATGAAGTCTAGTGCTACATCACATATCAAAATAGTGAATCGAGTCCTGAATCTTGAGTCTTGACTCCTGTCTCAGTGTCGAGAGTCAAAATATCAACAAAAAATATAATAAATGTATATCATGAGCCATCTCCATGTCATAAAGTAATCAGTCACTAAGATGAAGATCCCTTGCCCCTTTTACGGGAATAGGGAATGGCTTTGCCTTTTCCTCTAGAAGAAGAAGGCCCTACCCCTCGGGATCCAAATGGACCCAATCGTCCTCTAGAAGCAAAAAAAAAGAGGTGGCCTCTGTCCTCTGCCGTTGCCGCTGCTACTGCCCATCCTAGATGGTGTCACCTCCTCCTCCACATCCTCCTCCTGCTCTACCTCCTGGCCCTGCTCCTCCTCCTCTACCCTTGGCTCCTCCTGCTCTACAACTGCTACCTCCTCTGCCGCTAGTGCCTCTGGATCCACATCTAACTAATCAGGGATCGATTCCATGGTCGGCCTCTCAGTCTCGACCCTCCATGCAGCAATGATATCAATATTGTCCAATGAGATGGCATCCATATCGGGAGTTTTCTGAATTTGTCTCATCCACAATTGAAGATTGTAGTAGACATACACCATGTCATTGAGGCATTGGGATTCCAATCTGTAAAAGGTTCATAGATTATAAATTAGTACTTAGAAAATTTATATAGTAAAAATAATTAAATTATTTCAAAGATTTAATTTGAAATTTTTTTACCTATTGCGCTTTTTTCTATGTATTTTGTCAAATACACTCCAATTGCGCTCACACCCAGAGGAACTGCATGTCTAGCGGAGCACTCGAATGGCAAGCTTTTGGAGATGGGGTACTCTACCACCATAGCTTGTCCACCAAGAATCTACAAGTTAAAATAAAAATGAGAAGCAAAATTATGAAGAGACAATGAATTATTAAATTTGAAACTTGAAACTTGAAACTTGAAACAAATTGAAGCTTACCTAGAATTTTGGTTGTCCTATTCTTAACAGCCATGGTAAAACCAAATGTGCCACCTGTCATCCTATATATTTCCATTTCTTTAGAAATATCTTCACGTTCTTGCTCAGATGCCACCATCCTCTCAACACATGTGAAGAATCCATCCATCACCTCGGCATCAAATCTGAAACCACAAGAGTAAGCAAATGCGGGGTTGAAGTAGATACCTACAGCATGAATGGGGCGATGGAGGGTATTGTTCCATCGATCATCGATCATGGAGGGTATTGTTTCTCTAACCCCTCATCTCCCTTATCTTCATAATAAGCACGAATGGCTTCTTTGGCCCTATCCATGGCCTCATACAAGTAGCCCATTGCGGGCTTCTCTCCATCAACCAACCAAAGAACCCTTACCAAAGGTTCTGAAATGGCACACACCTCCTCTACTCCTACCCAAAAGTTTTGATCATATGAAACAAGTATGCATATGCCCTCTCCCTCTAGTTTGTGCCTAATAGATAACTCACACCAATCCTGTGAAAGAAACATGCTCTTCACGTCCCTCATAGAATTCAATAGAGACTGAAGAGATATGAAAGTAGTGGCAAAGCGTGTTATCGCAGGACGCACCAACTCTTTGTTGTTGGTGAATCTTCTCATCAAGCTAAGCACAGATGCATGATTGTATATAAATTTTGTTATGCTCTTGGATGATTCAACAATATGCCTTAGCATAGGAATCTTACCTATATCCTCCAACATCAAGTCAATACAATGAGCAGCACAAGGTGTCCAAAACAGGGTAGGATACCTCTCCATAAGCAACCTGCCAGCTACAACATAATTTGCAGCGTTTTCCGTTATGAGTTGGACAACATTTTGTGGGCTTATTTCCTGAATGAAGATGTCCAACAACTCACATAATAAACGTGCATCTTTGATGTGTGTAGATGCATCAACGGATTTCCTAAACATTGTCCCCTTGGGACAACTAACCAAGAAGTTAAGAAGGGTCCTACCCTTCTGGTCATTCCAACCATCTGACATGATTGTGCATCCAGTGTGTTCTCATGATGCCCTAAACTCCTCCAAACTAGCAGTGCAATCATTCTTTTCATCTTGAAGAAGAGGCCCTCTCAACTCTGCAAAGGTAGGGGCTTTGTACCCCGGGCCAACGACGGCAACAGCCTCAAACATAGGTTGATAGAATGGGCTTGTCTTAGCAATGTTGAAAGGAACATCACTCCATAGAAGACATCTACTCACCAACCTGACAGCTTCTGCCTTTTCCTTTTTTTTAATTGCTGATTTTATGCCAGGTTGTGCACCAAGTGTGGTTCTAGGGACAAAAAAGGATGAGAAAGCTGAGGGGTTGGGAGTGGAAGGTGATGCTGAAGCAAAAGAACCACTCTCACTTGCCCCCACTCTTGAGCTCCCTACAAGTTGGCTTTTCATTACTGCCCTGGTGTCTTTTCCATCCTCTTTATCCATCAACGATTTAATGGCTTGTCGGATGATTTCTGGAGATGGATTTGGGCAAAGTTCTATATTTTGCCCTGGAATTTGCCCCAAATGGAATTTTAATCTGTTGACACCCCCTAACATATGCTTTCCACACAACTTGCAAGACAAATACGTTCTATTGACACCTCCAGTTTCGGGTATAGGATCAGGTTCACCATACTCCCACATACGATCCAAATTCCTTGGCATTTTGTTTGAAACTTTTTGATGTTTGAACTTGGGCACAAAACAAAAATTGAAAAAAATTAAAAATTTCCCATCACATAAATTAAAATCACTAAATAGTAAACAAGGGTTTGAATTTTTTTTTATTTGAATTTTGACTCTTGAAGGTTGAACTGTTGAAATTTTAAATTTTAATTCAATCTAGGATTCTAGCTAGACTCTAGATTCTAATTTCTAAGCACAAATTATGGGACTGCCATTGTGCATTTTGTATGCTGATCTATAATAGTGATATAGTGCACACTGCAGAGTTCAAACTTCAAAGGAGAAAAGGCATACTATGATAAGTTATAATAGTGAACACTGAACAGATCTGAGCTTCTGGATTCTGTGATAAAGGAGAAAGGAGAAAGGAGAATAACTGATAAGTTATAACACTGAAGTTTGAACTTTTAATTAAATTAATTTTAAATTTTAATATTTAATATTTATTACATTGGTTGCAGGTTGAAGGAAAGGAGTTGGTTGCTGGAGAACCGAGTTCTAAACTTACTAAAGGAGGTTGTAGCTTACTAGCTAGTAGCTAGTAGCTACTGCTAATGCTAGCCGACTTCTAAACTTCCAAAGTACCCCACAACAACCAAACAAGGGGATTTTTTAACGTTTAAAATTTAATAAGAGTCAAGACATTTAATATATATATATTATAATTTATTTATGTAACAAAATGAGAAAATACAAGGAAGAAACTTACTTGGCGGCAGCAGCAAACCCCGATGGTCCGACACCTCCCAATTTGCAAGCTCGAGCAGTGGAGAAATGATTAAATCTTCAACTCCAATGCAAATCGCAAATAAACCCTCCCCTCGACTCTCCACAGTCTTAAACGCAGCAAACCGACAAAAATTTAACTCAAAAAAATCACATTTCGGCCTTTTATTATCACTGCTGACGGGCTTCACGATTTTTTTGATCGACTAAGCAAAAAGTCGAGATTTTTACGATTAAATCGCGACTTTTTGGGGTTTGACAAAATCGTGAAAATGTCTGCCGATGTTATCAGCGCCGACAAAAAATCCCGATTTTTTGAAAAAGTTGCGACTTTTTCGCAACTTTTTCCACACTCGCTGACGCAGAGCCACGCACAAGCTGCACAGAGGGAAAAGAGGAAATTCAAAGATTTTGCTAATGAATCGATTTCAGAAGTTGGAAGCTAGGGCGTGAGACCGGGAGGCAGAGATCGAAGATTCTGAGGAGTAGATTGATCCACGAACTGAGGGATGTAGTGCTAAAAGGGTTGACGCTAGGACTGCGTAGGGGTAGCGCAGAGCCTGTCAGAGGCATCTCATTCAGTGGTCGAATCAACTGGGATTTCCAGTTTTAGTGTGAGGTAACCTCGCTAATCCTTCTCTCAGTAATATTCTCTGTAACTGATTGTCAGGGGAGACATTCAGAGATGTATTCAGAAATAATTGTTGCTTAATAATAAAACCCTCAGATCTGTTGCACCGGTTTTCCCACATTGGGTTTTTCTGGGGACGTTTATCCAAAAACAACGGTGTCCTGTGTGATATTCTTTTCTTTTGCTTAGTGTCTTGTTTCAGCATATTAATTTAATTAAGTGAAGGCGGCTTCAATAATTGCTTCAATATTTACAGAAGAAATCTGTAAATAACTTGTTAATGTAATTTACAAGTAGGTGAAGTAAATTTAGTTGGTTGCAGTAAGATTCTAGACTAGATTTTTTCACAGTTTGATCACGGTCTGGTTCTCAAAACAATGGTTCATTGTCCATTGTTCATTTTTAGTTTTAACATTTGAGTCTTGGCTCTATATATTGATGACCTTAAACCAAGTCTTTGTCTCGTCACTTTTTACTATTTCTGAGTTTGAATAATTTCAATTTACTATTCTCATCTTTAGACTTTAATATCTACTATTTTGCTTAGCATTGATTAGATTCTAGAATAATGAATGATGAATTTGAATCGATATATACAATATTTTACTATTTCTATTTTTTTGAATCATTTGTGATGTATGAATCAATGTATTTCATTATTGAATTTGAATCATGTTTATAATATATATACACCCCGACATCTCCATGTCCCCATTGAATTTCCCTAAAATTTGGGGGTGCTCCCACACGTCCCCATATGCGCCTCCCTATTCCCACATCCCTACATGTCAGAAACTTGCTGGAACATTGCAAAAATCATTATAAATGATATGGAACCCTTTTCTTTCTTTACAACTCAATGTGTAAAATGTCTTGATCTTCGCTAGGGTTAAGATTAAGGTTTCTAAAACCCCCAAATAACAATTAGGTTAGGGTTTGTGACCCTCTAAAATATCCTAGAAAGACCACATAGTTTGTTCAACATGTAGCTCAACGTGTTAGTTCAACCAATTATCACCAATTTCATGGGCTATTCATCTAGTTTCAAGCCACCAAGTGCTTGTTTCAAACCCTCTTGGGAAAATTGCACTAGTCTACACCAACAAGTTTACTAAGGATGCTATCCACAAATATATAGAGGCATCCCTCAAGTTTCCCCATAATGTACCAAAGAAGGATAATATGGGGTGATTAGGGAGATACCTATTGCCGCAAAATCTACCAAGCCTTTGAGAGGGGACCCTACAAGACTAACACTAGACCAAGTGAAAACAGTTGGATGATGGCACAATGTCACCACAGCTAAAACCCCCTGCTCTTTACAGATTTTCACCGATGGGAGGAGTCTTAGTATGTGATAAGGCCACCTAAGATATATGTTCAAGTGTTAGGGCACAAGGTGACTTAACTAGGCCCTCTACAAGAAATACACAACAATGTGTTGAGAAATCTAGGGCATCAAGTATTAGTTGATTTCTCTACTTATGATAACTGCTTGTGAATGCTTTTGACTTCTTAGATTAGGATCTTCTCTTGCTTATGTTATTAGAATGTTTTCTTCATCAAACAACAACCAATGCAGAAACCATAAGAGAAGAGAGACATAGAAAATAGGCTATCAGCAAGGTCCACAACCTCTCCTACTTGAGAGGAAAACTCGAACAAATTCTTCTTCTTATAGAGACTTCAATTGACTAATACCAAGACCAAGACCCTTGACCTATTTGCCACTCCAAGACCAAGACACAAGTTCTTTCTCTTTGTTGCTTCTCTTCCTTGCACAAGTCAACGCAAGTCAAGCTTCTCCTTCAGTGCTTCTCGGCTACCCTGAAACTTCAGCCTCTTTCCCACAGATCTGCAACTTGTACTGTTGTAATACCACACGTGTGAGGAGTAGAGACAAATTTGGAGGTGATTCCTTCCTTCGCTATACTTGGAAGCTTCTCTAGATGAACTCAACCAGCAATAGGACAGATTTGGAGATCCTTTTCTCGTTCTTTGTTACAGCAAATGTACCCACTGCAAAAACCCTATTTTATGCCACACGTGGGAAGTTGTTTGCCCAAGAAACAATCCCAAACCAATGGCGAAAGACCTCGTCGCCCCTTTCCTCCTCCTCACTGGTTATAAGGCTTCTTCTTGATGACCTTCTCGCACTTATTTCAACTGCAGACCTTGACCGAAAATCTTTGCCTGAAATGATGTCGAGTTGCACTATTTATAGTGGTTGGAGTCTATAATAAGCCAACTTGATGAGGGTGAACCGACATGTCTCTTTATGTAGATTATTTACTCCATCTTGTAGCCGACTTGAAGGAGAGGTCTTGTGCTTGTCTTGGAGGGCTTTCATACTTATTTAATGACTCATACAAAATGTAACATGCCCGAGAAGAATCCTTCATACCATGACATAGACTTAAATTGACTTTTATGACTAGATGACAAGTCCTAAAGGCTCACAATGGGAGGAGCCATCACTAAAAATAAAATTTCTTGCTCATGAAACCCATGAGACAAGCACTACAATAATAATTTTATTTTTCTTCTTTTCATCAATTACATAAAATCACAATTACACGTGTCATTATGAAAACCAAACCTAGTTACACTTTTCAACACTCCCTCTTAACTAAGGAGGTATTCATAATGGTACTTGGTCATTCTCAATCTGAAGTATTCTCATAAAATTCGGATTGGTAACCCATCTGTTTAGCATCATATCAACCAACGTTGTCACATAGCAAGGCCTTGACTAACAGCTCTATCTCTCCACAAGATCAGAGCACAATGTTGGCGAGACCAATGATGTATAGACACCCTTATCATTGTCTCTCTCGAACATACCCTACCCGGGTTCTCAAGGTGTGTTCCACTAGGACTATTCTTATCTTGGATTCCCCGTCCTCAAAGAATATTGGTCTTCTACGACTACTCATGTCTTGGATGCCCTAACACATCCTCAAAGAGCATCAAATGCCAGATGTTTATCTAATCCTCC
This sequence comes from Pinus albicaulis, assembly GCA_034641835.2. NCBI lineage: Eukaryota > Viridiplantae > Streptophyta > Pinopsida > Pinales > Pinaceae > Pinus > Pinus albicaulis. The sequence continues at coordinate 1,690,288,283 of CM076580.1, forward strand.
ATTTTTTCTTCCCAGGTGAAGACAAGCATGATGTGTTTATCTCTCCCCTCTTAATTAGGGAGGACATATCTATTCCAATAAAGGAATGTACTCATTCCTACGGAAGAAATGTACCTAAGCTCCCTCTTGACTTAGGAATTTTGCTTCCAAGTTTCTACCAAGTAAGAAACTTGTTTCGAGACTCCCTCTTAATTAGGGACCTACAACAGCTCCTCATATGGAGATGATGGGACAACTAATTGCTTGAAGAACTCCTCACAATGTCATGAACTTCTTTGCGCTATTCAGTTGTCTTCATGTTTGGGACTTCTACATAGGGCACAAACCATCCATCACTTTCATCCTTGAGCCATGTCATCATTGGGAAAATTCTACTGCAGTATCATGGTTTACTTCTCCTACTTGATTAAATTATACAAGTTATCTTCAGAAATTAGATTCAGAAAATACCGAAGTAAACACAACTAACAGTCTACACATGTAGATCATTTACTAAATATTACGCTCATTCAAACAAAGTGACACTGATTTTTGGACATAAGTCCCCAGAAAAACCCAAAGCGGGAAAACTGGTGCAGTAGATATGAGGGTTTATTTTATTAAGTAGAATCTGAGTACAGCAAATATGGGTTCCAGATCTGGAAAACCCGACAGAGAATAAAAGAAATATGCAACTAACCTATTGTTCTAAAACCAAATGTCTGACTAATACACACCCTCAAATGGGATTTACAAGACTCAACCCGGATCTGGCCCTAGACACCCCAACGCTACCACTGAAGCCCCAGCGTCAGCCCTGCTAGGCTTTGCGTGCCATTGCGCTGCTCAGAGAGGGACTGCGTAACCCCAGAGTGGGTGACGAAGTCCTTATGCTGCCTCTCGAGGCCTCTGCGTAACTTCTGAAGCTGCAGCGCTGCCCCTTCCTGGGCCTGTGTAGCACCTGCGTAGCGGCTAAAGCCTCTGTGCTGCGCAGCTGCTGCTCTCTTCTCCTCTGCGATGTCCCTGAAAGTTGCTCCTCTGCCTCTTGTTGTCTCTTGGCTCGAGGATCAGATCATCCCCTTAGCCAATACTACCCCTCGCTCCAGAAAACTCCTCTAGAAATTCTTAGCAAACCCTGTCCTAGAATTCCAGAACAGTCTCTCAGCTTTGCATCTCTGTGTGTGTCTCCAACTGACCCTCGAGCCTTTCTCTTATACTTTTTCGTTGAACACATCAATAGCCGAGATTAAAACACTCATCAACGGCTGAGATTAAAAGACCGTTTGATCCATGTCTTTTAGAACATTTCAGCACGTGTTAATTAATTCACTTTAACTATTTATTTTTTCTAAGTTTAGACTTAGGAAATACATTAAAATAATTAATTATTTGAATGACTTGAACACCAGCTGAAATTTCTCCAAACACTTTCTGGGTTTTGGAGTTCAAGTGTGTCTTAGCCCCTCCACAAAATTTCAGGGCTAGAGCACACCCGATGCTACCCCAACTACACAAAATCTCAACAATCATTCCTATCATTGAAAAGTGATCCATCAGTCCATATTTGGCCTTAATTCATGCCATGATGTCTTCTTCATGCCATGTTTCCTTAAGGATCTTTCATCCTACTACATGGTCATCATCAATGGAAGAGATTCATAGCTCGTCCCTAGGCAACCCTACATAAGTCCATCTAGATATTATTCAAAAATAGGAAATGAACATCAAATCAAAATTACCTTTGTGATGGTCTTTCTTCATGACATCTTCCTGTTTGCATCAGCATCCTGCATACATATTGACACATCTCCAAAAATATATTCATTGTCAAGGGTCTCCATCTTTTTCAGACTTCCATTAGAGTTTTCATATCTTTTCCAAAGATATCCTAGTCAAATATTCTAGTCCTTGGATATTGATTGTCTTTTTCCATAGTTGCATATTCTATGATCTCTTCCTTCCTTTCTTCACACATTTCATTCGCAGGAACTTCCAATTAATGTCAACCACCTCATATTATATATGAGGACATATTATGTTGATTTCATCTAGTGAATGTGTGACGCATGCATTCCTGCATCCCTTCGAAGCAGGAGATTCTTTTCTTTATCATGCTCTCGAAGTAGAGTATTCATCCATGTTACCTGCAACCATATGACATGACTTTTCAATATTGTATATAAGCATACATACCTTATTTTCCTTTGGGTCATCCAGACTTCCTGTAACAACGTCCTTGATTGAAAGAGCTTCAATCCCTTGATCTGCTTTGCCTTTTATGTCATCATATCGTCATCCCGTGAATTCCACAAGTTTGGAATTCTTGATGAAACACTAGCTTCCTCTCTTGATCGGTGAATCTTTCAAAGAAGATTCCATCAGAGAATCTTGAGGATCTAGAGTATCCCCATCCAGCATATGTTTCCCTTTTTAACTGATGTATGACGAGCCTTGTCTTGGATGACTCTTTCCTTTTTCCCATAAGTGCCACTCATGCTTCTAATGAGGTACCCAAGAGCTATATCCTTCAATAGTTGATTGTAATAGATTTCAATTTCCAATCATGCTACTCTATGATGATGTCACGAGCTCTTGCTTCTAATGCTTCTATGATGCCATGATGCATTTTTCATGCTCTTCTAATGATAGATATACTTTACAACAGGAAAACTTGAAAACGGGGACTTGAAAAGAACTAGGTGAGGAAGACTATCTCAATCATAGTAGAGATATTTTACTTCTTCTTTTCAGCTTCCTCCACTTCCTCGGTGATATGGGCTTCTTCTTCTCTTCCTCTTTTTTTATCCTTCATGATCTTAGGACAATCTCTTCTATAGTGCCCATATTCCTGACACCCATAGCATTGAATCTTAGCCATGTTCTTCTTCTTTTTCAGAGGACCAGACTTTCCAAATTTTCCTTTTCTTTTTGTCATTGCAGCATATGCATGATTTTGCTCACCTGATCCCACATCAGATTTTGCCTTTAGCCTTGATTCTTCAATCTTGCATAGTGACCACAGTTCATGGAATGGAGTAGCTTCTTTCTTCCCATAAATACTTGAAGTAAAGTTACCCCACTCCACCGGTAGTGCATTTAGTACTACTATAGTCATTTACGTATTAGACATGACTTCTCCTAGATCTTGAGGTTGATCTCTGATCTCAGATATGTTGATTTCTATAGCATCTGGAAGTGTTCTAAGTCTCATTTTTGGTAGAGAGGCTTGGACAAAAGTTATCTAGAGAACCCAGAAATCGTTTGTGGAAATTCCATTCGGATATGACATTATTAAAATAATTAATTATTTTAATGCAAACCCTAAGTTTAAACTTAGGGAAATTAAATAATTAAAGGGTATTAATAGAGCAAACTGTGAATCTTCTAGAAAACGAAAATCAAGTCATCTTTTAATCTGAGCCATTGATTAACGATATAATCTTGGTCGTTGATTCATCAGCGAGAAGACTATAAGAGCAGACTTGAGGGCCATTTGGAAATCAAACCGGGGACACTTTCAGTACTCGAAGGAAATCGATTTTGAAGCAAGAGAATTCGATTTCAGTGGGTGAGATTGTAGAGGTAGAATTGCAGAAGCAGAAGGAGGAGGGAGGAGTCAGTCAGCGGGAAGCAGAAGTCTGGAGGCTGAAGGGAAGGGTGAGTTGATCAGCAGCAAGACCCCCTCCATGTAGAGTTACGCAGTCCAGGGAGAGACTGCGTAGAGCTCTCACGTTGGATGACGAAGAGGGTGAAGGAGGTCACCCTGAGGGTCTGAAATTTGTTTGGAGATTCCAGAAAATTCAGCCAGGTGTTTGCTCATTTTTCTCTGTTCATCAGACTCTTGTAAATGTACTTTCCATTTATGGAGATAAATACAAAACCCTCATCTGTTGCACCGGTTTTCCCACATTGGGTTTTTTCGGGGACAATTGTCCAAAAATAACTGTGTTCATATGGTCATTTCTATTGTGTTACTTGTGTAATTTATCTTTTTGTTCTTATGCTCTTGATGCAAGTGAAGATCTGCAAATGTGTTTATTTCAGTATTTACTAAAGCATCTGTAAATAACTTATCTCATAAGTAGGAGAAATAAACCAAGTATTGCAGTAATATTTTCCTTGTTGAAATTTTCACATGGTATCAGAGCTAAGGGCTAAAGACAGAAAGGGAGGATCTGCCATGGACTAGAGATCCATCATCCGAAAGGGTTCATGTAGTCAAAGGAACTCACGCAGTCCTCCAGAGCACGCAGAAATGCAGAGGGAACACGACATGAAAGTGTTGGCATCCAGACTAGAGGAGGATCTTGCTTGTGTGTCAAGCACAGCTCCTCCAGGCGTTTGGTATATTGACAGTTGAGCATCTGCTCACATGACGGGGGTTCGAGAATGTTTTTCAAGCTACCAAGAAGAACAGATGAATTTCCAGATAACTATGGGAAACAAGGCAAAATGTACCCCCATTTGGAGAGGTACCATAACATTTCAGACTGAAGATGGCAACAAGATTCGAGCCACAAATGTTCTGTATGTACCAGGGTTGGGGATGTATTTACTCTCAGCGTCTCAACTATAGAACAAGGGCTATGACGTATACTTTATTAGAGATAAGGTGTATGTCAAACACCATAGCTAGAGCAAAAAGGCACAAATTGGAGTAAGGAGTCACAAGCTGTATAAGCTCCAGCTTGAATCTCCAGTGGCCCTGATTGGCAGTACAAAGTCCAGACAACAGAGATCTGAATGAATTATGGCACAGAAGGATGGGGCATCTACATCATGGAGTCTTGGGAATTCTCAAAAATACTATCATAGGGGGCTCCTGAACTTAGCACGAAGAAAAACGAAGTTTACAGGGGTTGTATACTAGGGAAGTATGCTAAGGCAGCGTTTCCAAGAAGCAGCAGCAAAACCAAGGGTGTATTGGAGTTAATACACTCGGACATTTGCGGTCCAATGTCCACAACCGCTCTCAGTGGTGCAAAGTATTTTGCCACCTTCATTGATGATCATTCCAGGAAAACTTGGATCTATTTTCTAAAGACCAAAGATGAAGTCTTTGATCGATTCAAAGATTTCAAAGCATTGGTGGAAAACTCTACGGGAAAGAAGATCAAGAAACTACAGTCAGATAACAGTGGAGAATATATCGATAAGGACTTCACCAATTTCTGTGCAAGGGAAGGCATCAAAAGAGAATGGACAGCTCCATACAATCAAGAGCAAAATGGAGTTGCAGAACGAAAGGATCGGACCATAATAGAAGCTGCCAGGGCAATGTTGTACGACCAAGATATGCCCAAATTCTTATGGGTAGAGGCCTGCAATACAACAGTATATATCCAGAACAGAGTTCTCCATAGAGATGTGGGGAAGGTGACTCTCGAGAGTGTGTTCACAGGAAACAAGCCAGAGGTGAGCCGCATCAGAATATTCGACAGCATGGTGTATTGCCACGTTCCAAATGAAAAGAGGAAGAAGTTGGATCAGACTACAGAAAAGGGTTTTCTTATGGGCTATAGTGAGAATGTGAAAGCATATCACATCTATATTCCAGAAAGCAGGAAAATCGTGTTAAGAAGGGATGCAAAATTCCTGGAGGAGAGAGCCTTCAAGAAATCTCGAAAAATGGCCACAAATATGCAGATTGAGGGGGATCCATTAGTACAGCCTCAACAACCTACAGAGGATGAATCAAGTGCCACTCCAAGGCACAAGGATTCTAAGGAGAGTTCCTCCGAAGAAGAACAGGAAGGAGAGCAGGTAAGACCGCCCGCCACTGATGGGAGACCGAGCAGAGAACTTCAACAAATTCTCAAGGATGCAGAAGAATTTTTTGGGGCCTCTAGAGAAGGAAAAAGGATAAGGAAGCAGCCAGACAGATATCATGCACTGGTAGCTCAGGTTGGTGAACCGTCCACCTTTCGGGAAGCAGCTCAGCATCAAGTGTGGGTGGATGCCATGGTGGAGGAGTATAGCTCCATCATGACAAATGATATCTGGGAAGTAGTCCCTAGACCACAGGACAGATCAGTTGTAGGATTCAGGTGGATCTACATGATCAAATATGCTGCAAATGGCAGCATAGAGGAATTCAAGGTAAGATTTGTAGCTAAGGGGTATGCACAGAAGGAAGGCATTGATTATGAGGAAACCTTCGCCCCCGTATCTCGCTACACTTCTATCAGATCCGTCATCACCCTGGCTGTGTAGATGGAATGCGAGATTCATCAGATGGATGTCAAGACAGCGTTGTTGAACAAGATGATAGAGGAGGAAGTGTACATAGAACAGCCAGAGGGCTTCGAGACACATGAGTAGAAGACTCATGTTTGCAGGCTTAAGAAAGCCTTATATGGTTTAAAACAAGCCCTCAGGGCATGGTATGGGCGGATTGATAGCTACTTGCAGAAAACGTGGTTCGTCAAGAGTGACGCAAACCCCAACCTCTACTACTTAAGAGTAGGAGATGAGCCGCTTATTCTGGTACTTTATGTGGATGATTTGTTCTTGACCGGATCATCCAAGCTCATCAAAGATTTCAAGGAGAATCTAGCTACAGAATTCGACATGAAGTTCCTGGGGAAGATGCACTATTTTCTTGGATTAGAATTCTGGCAACAAAAAGGGGAAATCTTCCTAGGGCAAGGAAGATACACTACAGAAATCCTGAAAAGGTTTCAGATGGAAGACTGTAGACCCATGGCCACGCCAATGATTACTAACTGGAAGAAGATAGACACAACGGAGGATGATGAGGCTAATCCCACCCTGTACAGGCAGCTCATCGGATCATTGATGTATATGGTCAATACTAGACCAGACATCTTTTATGCTATGAATACTCTCAGTCAGTTCATGGTGGAACCAAGGAAGGCTCACTAGGCAGCAACCAAACATATTCTCAGATATCTGAGAGGGATAGTCGAGTATGGACTGAAGTACAACAAGGGCAATGAGGTCCAGTTGAGTGGGTTCACAGATGCAGATTGGGTCGAAAGCACAGTGGATCGGAAAAGTACCAATGGATACTGTTTCAATCTCAGATCAGGAATGACCTCTTGGTGCAGCAAGAAACAGAAATCTGTAGCACTAAGTTCAGCCAAGGTAGAATACATGGCAGCAAGCACCGCTTCGTGCGAGGCCATATGGCTCCGCAAGTTACTCTTGAACCTGCTCAAGAAGCGGATGGAACCAACCGGGATTATGTGCAATAATCAGAGTTGCATTAAGCTTTCTGAAAATCCTGTGTTTCATGACCGGTCGAAACACATTGACATTTGGTGCCACTTCATCAAGGACTATGTCCAAAGAAGAGCAGTACAGTTGCGATACAACCCTACAGGAGAACAGGTAGCTAATATCCTCACAAAGGCTCTAAGTAAGATCAAATTCACTTACTTCAGAGAGAAGATGGGGATGGTTGAGAATCCCTTCCATTAGAGGAAAGGGTAGTCTTCAGAAACAAAGGGAGCTACAGTACGGATGCGGCAGTGGCAGGGGAAGTGTCACAATGCACCAGTACAGGAAGCAACAGCGCAGAGATAAGGGGCAACAGCCAAGACAGCATCGGCGCAACATATGTTATAGAGTCAGAGAAGTGCAGTGGTATCTTGCTTAAACACCTTCCTCGCTAAGAGGGAGTGTTGATTTCTATAACATCGGGAAGTGTTCTAAGTCTCATTTTTAGTAGAGAGGCTTGGACAACAATTATCCAAAGAACCCATAAATCGTTTGTGGAAATTCCCCTCGAATATGACTTTATTAAAATAATTAATTATTTTAATACAGACTCTAAGTTTAAACTTCGGGAAATTATATAATTAAAAGGTATTAATAGAGCAGAGAGTGAATCTTCTAGAAAACGAAGATCAAGTCATCTTTTAATCTGAGCCATTGACTAACGATATAATCTTGGTCGTTGATTCATCAGCGAGAAGACTATACGAGGAGACTTGAAGGCCATTTGGAAATCAAGTCGGGGACACTCTCAGTACCCTAAGGAAATCAATTCTGAAGCAAAATAATTTGATTTCAGTGGGTGAGATTGTAGAGGCGGGATTGCGGAAGCAAAAGGAGGAAGGAGGAGTCAGTTATCGGGAAGCAGAAGTCTGGAGGATGAAGGGAAGGGTGAGTTGATCAGCAACAAGACCCCCTCCACGCAGAATTACGTAGTCCAGGGAGAGCCTGTGTAGAGCTCTCACGCTGGATGACGTAGAGGGTGAAGGAGGTCACCCCGAGGGTCTGAAATTTGTCTGGAGGTTCTAGAAAATTCAGCCAAGTGTTTGCTAATTTTTCTCTGCTCATCAGAGTCTTGTAAATGTACTTTCCATTTCTGGAGATAAATACAAAACCCTCATCTGCTGCACCAATTTTCCCACATTGGGTTTTTCCGGGGACAATTGTCCAAAAATAATTGTGTTCATATGGTTGTTTCTATTGTGCTACTTGTGTAATTTATCTTTCCATTCTTATGCTCTTAATGAAAGTGAAGATCTGCAAATGTGTTTATTTCAGAATTTACTGAAGCATCTGTAAATAACTTATCTCATAAGTAGGAGAAATAAACAAAGTATTGCAGTAATATTTTCCTTCTTGAAAATTTCACAAGATATTCTCATAAAGTATGAGGCTATTCCTTCTTCCTTTGACATCTTTAGCCTGTAGAGTTCTTGCCTTAGAGAGATAACTTCCCCTGAAGTGCTTACGGAATATAACTACCATTTTGTCATATATTTCTTTTGAAGTTTCAAGTTTTGATACATATGAGATGAGAGGATCCTTGATGGATTCAATGAGAATCCTTTAAGCCCTAACTTCCCCCTTCATAAACTTCGCAAGTTCTTGAGCATCTTCTTTTGTTGGTTTGGTGATAGATCCTTTAACATGATCCATGACCTCATTTTCAATGAGATTTAGATCTGTCCTCTTCTTCCAGACAAGATATTTTGAAGCCCCAACCAATTTATTGCTTTCCTTGCAAAAAGACATTTTGACATATTCAAATGTGGACATATACTTACTTGTTAAGATGCTTCTTTCACTTGTTGTTTCCTTGAATTTGATGATGATATAGATGATAGACACCTTCTCCTTGATGAAGATAGATCTCTTCAAGAATGATCCTTGACCCTGTTAGAAAGTGCAACTAGGTTCGGTCTTCATAATGACTTGTAATTATGAATTTATGTGATGAAGAAGACAAAGATAATAAAATGTATTTTGTAATACTTGCATCATGGCTTTCATAAGCAAGGAGTTTTTATTATAGGTCAAAGACTTCTTCTTGATGACTTCAGGGATTTGTCATCTTGTCATTAATGTATAATTTAGAGTCAAGTATATGAAGTGTTGTTACACTTGTAAAGAATCATCATTGATGTAGAAAGTATGCTTCAAGACCTTGTCAAAATGCTCTAGAAAATGCTGGAAGATCTCCTTGAATAAGTCGGCTCAAATGTGTTGAAGACACTCCTTGTCAAGTCGGCCTTATAGCAAATGATCATGTCGGCCTAGAGAGGGTAAGATTGTCCCTATATATAGAGAAGTCTGCGGCCTCATTGTACACCAATCAATTCGAACTACTTCTGTGAAAAAGTACGAGGATCAAGTCTGCAATTAAGTATGAGTTAAGGTCTGAAGTGGATATGTGGAAGAGGCTCATCACAACACAAGAAAAGGGCTTATATAATACTTGGTCTTGGGTCTATCCACCTCAGCAAAGGATCCACAATCTCAGAGCTAAATGAGGATTTACAATTGATATGAAGGAGGAGTCCAATCAGCAAAGGAAGGAAGGTCTATACCCATCTCTGTTTTGGGTCTATTACACTTCGCATATTTCAGGAAGGACGAGTTATATCACAGCAAAGGATCAGTTTGATTTAGGGCTCAAAGAATGATATAAAGAAGACAAATATACAGCGAAGAGAAGAGACTACAAGGTATGCAAAAGGAAGAGGCATGTTGACCACACTTTGTCAACGACCCCATAGCAGTACACCCCCATTTTTTTTCAAATGAAACTCATCATGTTCGAGGTGTTCACGCCATTCAGAATTCATCGACAGTCAACAATTTTATAAATGATGTAAACCCATTCTACATGTTTGTGATGTAAATGATCTAAGTAAGACCATCATGTATGTAACAACCTAGGTAAGCCTAGTATTTTGGCGATGATTACTATCCTAGGAGGTTTTTTGTCTCACTGATTCACTTATGTTTCTCGACACAAGTGATCGGCAGAGTTTTCCCCTCCAGCCTCACCCCAAAGCTAGGGTGGATTTTGTCATCAAGATGCTAAGTGACTCTTAGTGTTTTCTATCGAGTCTTTATAAAAGTAGTTTGGGAATAATCCTAGCTAATTGGCTAGATTAATTTATTACAAGCTGCTTGGTCTACTAGATCATGTTTTGAGTCGCAGAATTGGGTAGCTACTTGAAGGTCTATACGAATGGGATTCCCCCTTTATGTGTCTATATGTATTTATCTTATGTAAAGAGGGTTGGAAAAAATAATTAAATCCCCTCTCACTCAATTAATTAAATTTTCTAGCCAAATTAATTAAAAATCCCAAGCCAGAAATTTAATTAATTCTAAGTCCTAGGTGAGTTAAAATTCTTCAAAGGCAAAATTCGTGGGTCTTTAAAAAATAAATTTTTCAAGGTCCCAGGCCAAGGGAATATTGAGAATTTCAAGAAATTTTGGACCGTTGGGCCTTGGTGGTTAAGTCAAAGTCAAAATTTTGAGGTAATTAACTCAAAAATATTATTTCTGAGTTAATTAAAATGGAATTAAATGATAAATTCGAATTTCCTCAAAATTATAATTTCGACGGTCCAGATTAAAAGATAATTAAATCTTTTCGACGGTCAAGATCATTTTGACATGGATCAACCGAACTAGCCGTTGGAGATTTTATCTTATAAATTAGAGGTCTTTGTCAGTCTTTCAGTCATCCGATCTTTGAATCGTGCACTTGTTCTTGGAAGCTCTTGTAATTTTTTGATGAATAAAGCATAAAGACTTTGGGGTTATAAACTTTGGTGTTCCTTTTCCAGATCTATGTGGTGAGATTATCTCTAAACTCTGCTACTTTTATTGGCATTTTGATGGTTCATGGCCTTTATGGATTGATTTGCATACAGGTATCTTGTGCAGTTTTTTGGGTTTCTAAAATTGCATTTTGATTTAACGGAAATATTAGTTATTTATTTTTCTGAAAAGTCTCATGTTTATTTTTAAATCTCTATCAATCTAAAATTCAGATCTAAGTGTGCAAAGATCATTATTCAGATTTGGGCGTTTGGAGAAATTTTCAGTTAGATCAGTCGACTCTTAGATTTCAGAAAATCTGAAAAAGCCCATTGTTTCCTAATTCCCAAAGTTGTCTTACGGAATTTTTGTTTTTGCAGGGTCTTTTTGGGCTTGTGCCTCTTTTAATGTCTCGTTTTATTAATTGTGCAAAATGGTTTTAAATCTGGCCATGAGGGCCTCCGATCTGTAAATTAGCACTGTAAATTTGCAAATATTCTCTAGGGTTTAAGGGTTTATTTTCTGTGCATAGTTTTAGCTTTTTTTCTGGATTTGTGCAGGTTTACAGGGAGATTCTTAGAAAAAAATTTAGATCTGAGCCAGATCTAGGCCCCGAAGGGTAAGATCTGGCCTCGGGATTGAATCTACTTGCAGATCTGGGCTTGATCTCTGTTCTAAAAAATTTAATAGTTGCAGGTGTTTTTATTGAATTTCATTTTTGCTAGAAAAAATGGAAAAATTTAAGTGTCTGCCAATCTTCTGTTTGTTGGCTGTCCACATTTCTCTGTTAGCTGTACTCATTGCTGCCCCAACGTTCTGATCCTCATTCCTGGCATCCACTGCAGCCCTTGTTCCTTTTTCATCCGTACGCAGTCTGCAAACACTCATTTTCTCTGCCTCTATCCGTACGTCGGCCGTACGTCCCATCTCTTAGTCAATCTCCGTCCCTCAGCATTAACTCTCTAAACCGTCATCTCCCTTGCCGTCAACCTGCATCCCAACTCCTCCCTGTCGTCCGTACGTCCATACCTTGTGCTTCCCAGCTTCGCATCCCTGTCCGTACGATCCGTATGGCTATCATCGACCTGCATAAACATAACACTCACATATATGTGATTTCTCATTTTTTTTAGTTTGGTTTTAATTTTTAGATTTAGACTTTAGATTTTTAGAACTTCACGTTAGTTTAGATTTTTATAGTTTTAGTCTTAGTTTGAACTTTAGATTTTAGATTTTAACTAATTTAACTTTAGTCTTAGTTTTAAAATCCGATTTTGTTGAGTTAGTGTTTTAATTTTAGATTTATATATTTCATTTCTTTTTTTTTTAGTTAGTTTAGATTTTAATTCTTTTAGTTTGACTTTCTTTTTTTTTGTTTTATTTTTAGAGATTTTAAAATTTTAAAATATAAAATAATAAAATAAAAATAAAATTTCTAATCTTTTTCTTTTTTTTTTTAGACTTTAGCTTTAGTCTTAGATTTATTCATTTTTAATTTCTAGTTTCATAGCCTATGATTTTAGTCTTTGAGATTTTTCATATTTTCTAAACTTTAAAAAATTAGTTGGGTTGTTGATAATAGACAGCCAAGCAAACTCGCAATGAGGGTGCGAAAACCCCCATGGACAAAATGCGCACGTGCATAACTGCAATCTCTGTCTGTTAGGGTTAACGACGTTGTTAGGGTTTCTGCAGGCGAACATATGAACAACGCTGCCCACCGTCGCGATATTCGCTCCACCGTTGTAAATTGGTCGGCACCATAGGCAACAAAATGGTCAGCACAGGCTTCTAGGCTTAGTTGGGCAACTATGGAAGATGTGGAGGTCGACTATTCGTTGGACCCGTTAGAAGGGGTCGACATTTGGGACTCCCCCACCTATCCTGTGCCATCTCACGCCCCGTTGGCTCTCAACATCCCGGAGGCGGTGTCTGCAGGACCTGTTTTCCCACCTCCACCATCTCACCCACTCCTTGATCTGTCTCTGACATCTGAATCTTCGCGATTTTCGATTGTTGATCTCCCTTCAATCCCACAGTTCTCCTCACTGGCGTCTGGACCTATTGTTTTTTCACCCGACTCTCTGAATTTCCTCTCCACATGCCTTTCCCTGCATCCCGAACCCTCTCGCCCTCTGCCCTCGGCAACTTGGTTTGCACCTCCGGATCCTCCCCGACCTGATATACCCTCCTCCGGATTTTTCAATGCCCCGTCTGTTACTCTCTCACCGGAAGCCCTAAATCCGACCAACCCTGAAGGTGTTCCGGACCCTGACTTTGTCCAAGCAAATCTTGCCCCTCCGCGCAAGGGCAAACATCGCACCAACTGCATCAAAAAGAAAAATAGGAACTTCGACTTAACCCTCTGGGACGGATTACACATGGGCGAGGTTATGGATACAGCTAACAAGGTTCTAGTGGGGCATGTGAGAGGGTGCAAATATAGTCTCACACGCTTGCGAACCTGGACAAATGAGATTTGGGGGCCAATTATGGAAGAACTGCCTTGGATTGTTATTCTCCCTCGTGTTTGGTTCACCCTTCGCTTCCACCGTACAGAACAGGTCGCTTGGGCACTGTCGAAGCTATGGCACATCGAATAGGCACCTGTATTGTTCAAAAGATGGAGCCCCCTTTTTGACCCTGATAGAGAGCAAGTAGGAGCAGGTCCAATATGGGTGAGGCTACCGGGGCTTCCACTGCATTTCTAGTCTGAAGACGTTATGAGACACATTGGCAACACCCTCGGCACCTATTTGGATCACGACAAAACTTATCTCACCTCTGGTATCATGACAATGGCAAGGATACTAGTACATCCGGATACCAGAGATGGACTAGAAGAAGCTATCACGCTAATATGGAGGAATTTTGTCAGAATTCAAACTATAGATTATGAAGGAGTGCCCTATAGATGCAGAAGATGCCACGAAATCGGCCATTTATACCAGCACTGCCCTCTTCTGAAAGGTGCGGACTCAGTTGGTGATTCGGACCGGGTACAGACTACAGAAGCACAGGCCGCTCCCCCTCCCGTCAATCCCACCGAGGCTCGGCGCAAAGGAAAGAAGACCAGTACAGGGCCCAAGCCTGCATTTGTCCCTCTAGGTCCACCCTCTCCTCGGATGACCAGAGCTCGGGCTGCAGCTGCCAAACAGTCATTGGGTATTTCCTCATCCTCTATTCTTGCATCTCTTTATTACTCATCTGTTTCTGCATCCTCATTCACACAACACATTTCATCTCCCTTGCACACTGACCCTCTCCCCTCGGTATCCTGCTCCGACCCCCTTACACACCCCACTCTCTCCGTGACCCCTCCCTCCATTCCTGATATCTCCTCCCCCCTCACACTCCCTGTATCTTCCTCAGACCCTCACATTTCCTATCATTATCTTCTCAAATCTCTCACACATTCTATCTCTCCCTCATCTGAGATTGGTGGGCTCGGACTTATTCACCAGATTCAAACAAACCCGGGTCGTGGGAGACACTCTAATATCTCCAAAGCTATAATACAAGCTAGTCAAGAAATTGTTGATGGCAAACAGAACACTCTTGAAGGGGTCCTTAGAGCTCGTACGACCCGGCCCATGGTTACCTCATGAAAATTCTTTCCTTCAACTATTGTGGGCTGGCCAGCCCTAAAAAAAAACTGGCCTTCCGCAGATTGATTCATAGCACTCCTACTAATGTGATATTCCTCCAAGAAACCCTGGACTCCTCTAATCATGTTACTGCGGCACTCCAAGCTATTTGCCCTGGATGGTCTCTCCTGACCTTGGATGCACGAGGGAGATCTAGGAGTGTTTTAATTGGCATCAACCCCCGTACTATCAGGATTTTGAATCAATGGGGAGGGGAAGTCATTCTCGAGGTTGACATATTCTCTTCCGATCTCGAATCGTTTTATCGTCTCATCAACATATACGCACCATGTACATCCTGCTTAACTTTCTGGAACAAGATTCTCAGCACATCTCTGTTATCTGCACACAATCTGGTCATCGGGGGAGATTTAAATTTCTCTCTTTGGTTTGGCTGAATCATGGGGACCCCACGCAAATCCTGATCCTCTAGCAGCAGATATGATTCAAATCATTGAATCCCATCATCTGATTGACATTCCTATGGCCCGATTACATCCCACATGGAACAATCATAGAACTGGGGAAGCTATGGTTGCCAGGAGACTTGATCGGTACTTGATCCATGAAGACCTCACTACCTCGGGCATATTATATCGTCAATGGGTAGGCACTGGTGGGCATTCTGATCACTCTCCTATCTACTTAGAGCTTGCTCCTTGCCAAAAGAAGCCCTGCAGTCCGTTTAAATTCTGTGCTAATTGGTTAGCCTATCTGGAGTACATCGATCTGGTAACCAATTATTGGACATCTCATCCTTCTACACCCTCATCCTCACCCTCGATTACCTTTGCTGCAAAGATGAATACCATCAAGAAATTAACTAAAACATGGGCCAGAGACAAAAGAAAAAAGGATGAGGATACCCTGTCCAAAACTGAGCAAGCTATTGCGGAGATAGCGTTGTCTATGAGGTCTGGGATAGTTTCTGAACAAGACAGAATCCAACTCACGCATTTAATATCTGAACGATCTCGGATTCTCAGGGAGCAAGAGGAGAGTTGGCGCCTACGAAGCAGAGTCATCTGGCTAAAATCTGGGGATGAAAACTCCAAGTTCTTCCATCAATACGCCAATGGACGCAAAGCGATCAACACCATTTGGTCATTAAAGGATCGACATGACAACCTAGCCCAGAATTTCCATCAGCTGGCCCATATGGGAATCGAACACTTCCGTGATCTTTATAAAGATCCTGCAAATACAAATCTGGCTGAGATCATCAGAGTGGCTAGACTCTTCCCAAGATTTGTTGATCAGAAAGCGGGAGAACATTTAATGAGACCAGTCACAATTCAGGAACTAGAGGACACCTTAAAATGGTTCCAGGAGGACAAAAGCCCAGGACCGGATGGTTGGCCAATTGAATTTTATTTGGCATTTTTCGATGTTATGGAATAGGACATCCTCAACTTGGTCGAAGAATGTCGCACAACTGCGAGTTTATATGACGCCTTCAATGCTACTTTCATTGCCCTTATCCCAAAATCTGATGATCCTCAGCATTTCTCCAATTATCATCCCATCTCCCTTTGCAATTGCATCTACAAGATCATTGCCAAAATCATTGCAAATTGCATCAAGCCCATTCTCTCTGAGCACATTTCACCTGAACAATTTGCCTTCCTTCATCACTGCCAAATTCATGAAGCAATACGCACCGCTCAAGAGGTGTTGCACTCTATCAAACACAAAAAGCTCAAAAGTCTCATCCTCAAACTTAATCTTGCCAAGGCTTTCGATCAATCAAACTAGCTCTACATCGAGACGATCCTCAAGCATTTGGGATTCCCCTTCAACTTCATCAAATGGATCATGTGTTGCATAACAAATGTATCTTTCAGTCTCCTTATCAATGGATCAGCCTCCCCATTTGTCCACTCGGAAAGAGGTCTCTGTCAAGGCTGTCTCCTCTCACCCCTCCTCTTTCTTCTCATAATGGAAGCACTGAGTCGACTGATCATGAATGAGAAACAATTAGGTCGACTACAGGGAATCAAAATTACGGAAGGATGCACTCTCACCCATCTGCTCTTTGTAGATGATGTTCTCATCCTACTTAATGGTTCTATTGGTGATATTCTATCCTTTGCAGCAATTCTTGCAGACTTCAGCAATACTACTAGCATGAGGTGCAACACCTTAAAATCCACCATCACCATCAACGGATGCTCCCCCCAGGAAAGAGGACTTGCCCTCAACAGATTTCCATTCCCCTCCTTGAACCTTCAAGAGGGACTCAGATACCTTGGTTTCAGGTTAAAACCCTCGGACTACAGCATAGCAGATTGGAGCTGGCTCATTGAAAAATTGGAGCGCATTGGCATTTGGCACAACAAGTGGTTATCTCGGGCTGGCCGACTAACTCTTCTCAAATCTGTATTGGAAGCCACCCCTGTGTATTGGATGTCACTGGCATGGTTACCCGGGCCATCATCTCCCGCATACAACAATTGTGCAGCAGATTTCTTTGGAAAGGAAACAGAGATGGGCGAACATTTGCATGGGTCAAAATGGGGAGATTGGGGCATCAAAAACATAGATACTTTTGCAAAAGCCCTTGCTGCTAAAATGGGATTGGCAATCATGACAACAAAGAATCTCTGGACTCACGTGGTCTATATGAAGTACATTAGGCCAATGGACATCTTTGACTGGATCCGATTACCAACTTGGAACCTTCGCAATATATCATCCATATGGAAAGCAGTCATCACTTCCCTGCCTCACATCAGGAATGGTCTTAGTTGGAGAATCAGAGCAAGAATTAAAGCTCGTATTGGAATTGACCCATGGTCGGGCAGCAGAAATAAGCACATACTCCCCCCAGACATCATAAATCATTTGACTGAACGAGGCTTCCGTTACATTGCCCATATTGCTGATCCACAAGCCACAAATCTCTTTTCCCAAGGTTGGAAATCTGCCAACCAACTTGGATTTCCGGGGCACCTACAACAGGCTTGGCAGAGCTACATAACTGCTCTGGCAGAATGTCACATTCGTATAGGTACCGGGGACGATGAAATTGTTTGGGCCCCTGCAAAATCCGGGCTATACACACCAAAGGATGGATACATACAGATATACTCGGATCATCTCCCTCAAAGAGTAGAATGGTGGTGGCACCTAATATGGAAGCTTCCAGCCCCTCCTCACACCAGACTTTTTATGTGGTGTTCATTAAATAACATAGCGCCCACCATGGATAACCTTCACAAGCGCTCCATCCATGGCCCATCCTGGTGCACTCTATGCAGAAATGATTCCAAATCCATCGAACATCTTCTCCTCCACTGCTGATCCACCGCTGCGCTCTGGTCATCTATCATAAATTAATTGGGTTTTAATCATGATTGGCATGGAAAGAATTTAAAAGAGGCATGGCATAACTAGTGGATCGTTGTTTCTACTTACAAAGCCAGATGCCTCCCTCTCCTCATCTCGTCGTAGCAGACAGGCTATGTAGAACACCTCATTTTCAACAACCGACTCCTCCGTGGCACCCGGAGCAAATCCCACATTTATCCAAATTTACCTCGTATCATAAATTAATTGGGTTTTAATCATGATTGGCATGGAAAGAATTTAAAAGAGGCATGGCATAACTAGTGGATCGTTGTTTCTACTTACAAAGCCAGATGCCTCCCTCTCCTCATCTGCTGGGGGATCTCGCTGACAAGGAACACCTCTATTTTCAACAACCGACTCCCTCTGTGGCACCTGATAAAATCCCACATTGTATCCAGCTACTCCTGCATTCCGGAAGATGGCCCTCCCAACCTACCTCGTAATATCATACCTAAGGTCATTAACTACAATATACCCTGGGCTTTTTCCGATGGTTCAGCACAATTGCAGGGATGCGGAGGGGGTGCTCTTATTCATCCCACTCATCAGCACTCCTTCAGAATCAAAATGGGATTGGGTCCAGGCACCAACAATTATGTTGAGCTTATTACCCTCCATCATCTACTACAGTTTGCTTTAGAACATAACATCCATCACATTCAAGTTTTTGGCGACTCTAAAATCATTATAAATTGGTTCAACAAAACTACATCATGTCATGTACACACACTTCTTTCTATTTTGGAAGACACTTGGCGATTTGGAGAGAAATTCTCATCTATCTCTTACTCTCATATATACAGGGAATGCAACGGCATTTCTGACGAACTTTCCAAGGCAGCAGCGCTCCAACATAGGGGGCTCTAGCACATAGAGGAGCGGATTGATACTCAGCATTTCAGCTATTACCACCGACCATATATAGAAACAGCTTGATAATGCAGATCAGCAGATCTGATATATACGGTTTTTTTTGTTATTTTGTCAGTTTTGAATAATGAACTGGATACATCCAGAACTATTTCTGTAATTATTGTATTTAGGATACTTTATGGACTCTGATGTACACCTCAGAGGGGATTTTGAGAACAACTTGTAAGTGACAATAGTCACAAGTATGCATATGCAAAAGCATCTACAGCATGTAATTTTCAAAATTAATGAAAATTATGATTTTTCCTTGCGAAAAAAAACTTTAAAAAATTAGAAAATGGTCAAAAAAATTTAATAAAGTGGTTTTTGGATCTAAAATTTCTCATAGTCAAAACTGAACTTTAAATTTCTCTTTATCTAGAATTTGACTATAGATTTCTAAATTGGAATTATTTGGAATATTATAAATTTGGAAATATTGGAAATATCTGGCATTTAAATTGGATGGTACCCTCATGATAATATTTTTGTTTCGAATTTAAATTGTTGGTTCAAAGTATTTTTATGCTTAGCTGTAATTGATGAGCTTTAATTGTGATTTTAAATTACTTGAAATCGGTAGTTAAGTCAGCTTTGGAAACTCTTCAAGTGATTACATGTCTTTATCAAACATTGTTAATGCATAATTGTGAGGGTGTTTTATTGAATATCACTGTGGTGGATTGATTTTTTACAGCAGCAGTTACATATCAATTACCTGACTCTAATTTCATAACGGGATATATTGATTCCACAAGGCATTTGTTTTAAAGTTTCAAATATAATTTGATCTGTAAAATCTCGTTAATCTTAACAAGTACTTGGTCATTTAACTGTGCCTCCTGAATTGGTTGATTTTCAACCAGTTCTGCTTCTTCATTTTTCATTAGGGTCTACGTCCCTTAGTCCGCAAGGAGACAGCTTAGATAGAGAGATTGGGGATCAGGGTGAAAGCCATCGATCTGAGTCGTTGTTGCGGTGCCTAGACATTCTGTGCGACAACAAGGCCGAAGCTAGCTTTTGGAGGAACCGAGTTCCCTAAGAAAGAGTTTTTGTAGGAACCGAGTTTCCTAGTGCAGTGCAGAAAGAAACAAAGAAGATCAACGTAAGAAGACTAGTGGAGCAATGACAAAGTCTTGGAGGCATACTGAAGTAAAGGGTCTATGTCATGGTCATGGTACTTTTCAATTGAATATAGATAAGAAGAATTACTTTTGGATTTTCCTCTCCAAGAGGGAGAGGTTTTGGCCCTAGCTTGAAGAGCCTAAACTTGTGTCTCTTGTGTTTTGATAATTGACTTGATAAAAGACATAATAAGCTAACGAAGATAAGATTTAAGAGAAAGAAGCATAACAAGTATAACACAAGCAGTTATCAACGAAGAGAATTGAATTAAATACTGCCCTACTAAATTCCCAACACCACAAAGAGGGAGATCACTTAGTTGATGGTGACTACTTGATGATGTCCTTAAAAGGGAAGAACCTTGCTTCAATGAGAGGGAAATTGCTTTACAACTTTTGAAGATGATGACAACGCCCCTTGATCTAGCCTTCTTTGGATGAATAGTCTTCAAGATACTTCAACTCAAAACCTTTGAGGTTTCCATCGGTGATGATAGAGTGCAAATCCCAGAAATGCTTCTAGGGTTTTGACTTTCCCCAAGATGATGTGATCTTTGTCCTTGAAGTGATTTTCTTTGATGAATAGACTTCAAACTACCTTGATTTATAGATCTCTTCAATTTGATGATGGTCTTTGTGGTCTTTTGATGATGATAGAGGATCCCACGACTTTTGCTGGTGTAGAGTTCTTCTTTGATATAGGGTTTTGATCCTTCGTTGGAGATCTTGACTCCACTTTGATATCTTTCAATTTACTTTGATGTATTTCTCGAGATTTGATCCTTGTGTCTCTCTTGATAAGATGCCCTTCATTGATTTTGACACCTTAGCTCTGATACCATGTTGAGAAATCTAGGGCATCAAGTATTAGTTGATTTCTCTACTTATGATCACTGCTTGTGAATGCTTTTTACTTCTTAGATTAAGATCTTCTCTTGCTTATGTTACTATAATGTTTTCTTCATCAAACAACCACAATGTATAAACCATAAGAGACAAGAGACAGAATATAGGCTATCCAAGGCCAAAACCTCTCCCACTTGAGAGGAAAACCCGAACAAATTCTTCTTCTTATGGAGACTTCAATTGGCGAATACCAAGACCAAGACCCTTGACCTATTTTCCACTCTAAGACCAAGACACAACTTCTTCTCTTTGTTGCTTCTCTTCCTTGCACAAGTCAATGCAAGTCAAACTTATCCTTCTTCAGCACTTCTCGGCTACCCTGAAACTTCAGCCTCTTTTCCACAGATCTACAACTCGTACTACTGTAATACCACACTTGTGAGGAGTAGACACAATTTTGGAGGTGATTCCTTCCTTCGCTATACTTGGAAGCTTCTATAGATGAACTCAACCAGCAATAGGACAGATTTGGAGATCCTTTTCTCGTCCTTTATTACAGCAGATGTACCCACTGCATAAACCCTAGTTTTTGCCACATTTGTGAAGTTGTTTGCCCAAGAAACAGTCCCAAACCAATGGCGAAAGACATCGTCACTCCTTTCCTCCTCCTCACTAGTTATAAGGCTTCTTCTTGATGACCTTCTCGCACTTCTTTCAACTGCAGACCTTGACCGAAAATCTTTGCCTAAAATGATGTTGAGCTGCCCTATTTATAGTGGTTGGAACCTATAATAAGCCAACTTGATGAGGGTGAACCGACATGTCTCTTTGTATAGATTATTTACTCCATCTTGTAGCTAACTTGAAGGAGAAGTCTTGTGCTTGTCTTGGAGGGCTTTCATACTTATTTAATAACTCATACAAAATGTAACATGCCCAAGAAGGGTCCTTCATACATGACATAGACTCAAAGTGACTTTTATGACTAGATGACAAATCCTAAAGGCTCACAATGGGAGCCATCACTAAAAACAAAATTCCTTGCTTATGAAACCCATGAGACAAGCACTACAATAATAATTTTATTTTTCTTCTTTTCATCAATTACATAAAATCACAATTACACGTCATTATGAAGACCGAACCCAGTTACACTTTTCAACACAATGGCCCTTTACAAGAAAGACACAACAATGGCTCAAGACTCCAATGGAGACAATTCGCTTTCTATATAGAGACCTAGGTATGGCGATCTATGGCCTAGGTTTCGATTATTTGCTTAAGTGTTGGAGATACCCAAGGCCAAGATGCAAGGAAATGGTTCCAAAAGTGATTTTCGATGAAGCAAAGGTGCATGAAACCCTCAAGCAAGCCTCTATGTTGAAGCAACACAAACTAGGATTTTATCCTAGGGCTACATGTTAGGGCAAAGGAATTTATGGATAAGATTGAACTGGATGCCCACCAAAACGAGGGATATGGTGGCAAATTTCCTCCCTTGATGTTTAAGCTCTCCAATCCCCACAGCGTACCTTGCGTAGGGATTCGCACTAAGCCCTAGATTATGACCTTGTCCTTGAAGAGGCCAAAATGGAAGAGAGAAGAATATGGAGTAAGAAAGAGTTTGATCACCAAAAAAGTAGGCCAATTCCTTATTCTTTGGGATTATGGAGTCTATGATGCATTAGATCAATGAAAGGTTTTCTAAGGAGGCCAAAATCTTGATGCCCTAGAAACAAGTTACAAGACTTTAAACAATTATCTATGCAATGGAAAATGTACTTTTCATGGGAGAGATTAATCAAAGTTCACCATTAGGACATTCAATTCACATGTTATGTATGAGTAATGCACGCAATAGATCATCTAGATAACATTCAATATATCTTCAACAAATTAGGGCACAATTAGCATGATCTAGAATCAACATTATTTCATACATTAGAAATGTAGAAAAGTAAGTATTCAACAACAAGTACACTTACAAGATAAAATGCAAAAGATTCCATCCATTGATCCAAAGAATATCTCCAAAGACAAACGTTTTAGCTCCAAATGTCAAAATGCATCAATAGATCTGAATTCTCCAAAGAAAAGAAAGTCGATTTACTCAAGTAGGATGAAATTTTCAAGTGTACGATGATGAATGTTACAATGAATGATTCCTCTACTTATATGAGGAATTTGAACTCCTATTTTAGCCTACTAGCCCCTAAAATCATAAAATAATATGCTAGATCATAAGCCGACCTACTAGCCAATGAACAAAACTCAAATTAGCCCACACTTGTGACCCCTAAGAGATGATTTTAGAGGGCCTTTACTCACATCATGGCACCCTGAACCCTCAATGCTTGCCCTAAGCAAGCCTACGCATGAATGGCACTCCGGAGTTGGAGAGTCTAAATGCCAAGAGAATAGTGGTTGCCACAAAATCCTTCCTTTTGGTAGGTATTCACTTCAATTTCATCCATAAATTTCTTTGCCCTAGTTACTAGCCCTAACCTAACCCTAGTTTGGATTTAGCTTCAACTTGGTGGGGGCCTTTTGAGGGTTTCATGTGCCTTGTTGTTATTGAAAATCATTATTGGAAACCCTTTCTCCTTGCCTCAACCTTTGTCCATCTCAACACTCAACTTACCAATCAATCCCTAGGTCGTGTGCCTTATCTAATAGGCCTCTATTAAGAAAGTGAATTGCCTCCTATTGGACCCTTGAGCCTAAATTGAGACTTTCTTATAGAAGGCATGTCACCTTGTACCCTGACCTTAGAATACCCATTAAGTGACCTTCTCACATATCGGGACTCCTCCCATCAGTGAAAATCTATAAAGAGCAGGGGGTTTTGGTTGTGGTGACAATGGGCCACTATTCCATTGTTGTCACTTAGTCTAGTATTAACCTTGTAGGGTGTCCCTCTTCATGGCTTGCTAGATTTTGCGGAAACAATACCCATGGGGGGTAATGAATGTAACGTGACCATAATCATGGAAAGGACCCATTACTTAGTTAGAGAAAATAATATAATAATAAGGGATAGTTTAAATAGACCTCTTGGAATACTTATGAGAAAGCATAAATACCCATAAGTATCACTACATTGAGTTATGTTGGATCAATGTTATCAGAACCGAACCGTCATCGAATCAGAAAACCTTGTGGACTGGGAACCAGTCGCAACTAGAGTGGAACCCGAAAAAAAACAGAAAAATAAAATAAAATAAATAATGGTTTACCAAAAACACATAAAATATTCATATTTTAAAGAAAAAACAAATATATTCATGTGCATCCATATGAATCCAAACCATTTATACACAAATATGCAAAAGTTATTATTTATATAGCAAGTAATAGTGCATATAACCAAAATAGCACTTAGTGCAAAACATCGTTGAACCAAAAATTTTACAAACATCAAGAAGCAGGCTCTAAAAGGCCTTTATACTATTATAGTCAAAAATAACATCATAGATTACAGTATTATACTACAAGCTACAGCTACAACAAATCAATGATCAAATCATCAATCATCAATCATCATCCTGATCATCCTCCTCATCCTCATCTTAAGAATGAGTAGCATCCAAGGTTGCAATGGGATTATGGCTTGATTCCCCTGGCCCTTGATTTACCCTCTAAATTTTTGGAGAAAATCAGCTCCAAAATCCTCTAAAATCAACTATATGGCAGCCCCAACAAAATAAAAATAAAAAATCTTCCACCAACTGCAAAAACCACAAAAGAAAACCCAAAGATCTATGCGAAAAAAAAATCTTTGAAGGAGCTCGAAAATCTTCCAACCCAACAACTCTCCGAGACTCCAATCAACTCTACAAATCTGCAAAAAATCTCCCTCAGAACAACCCTGCAAAAAACTCTCGGAATTCTCCTCACTGAACTCAGCTCAAGAATTTCAAGAGACTCAAATGAATAGTGTGAGTGAAATAGAGGGGGTGGGGGTGTTTAAGTAACTTTAGGGGCCGGGCTAGGGTAGCATTAGTAACTAGGAAAAATAATAATCAAAAATTTAAAAATTAAAAATTAAAAATGTTTTTTTTAATGCCCAAGCGTGTGAACAAATGGAACCGGTCTCTGAACCGGTTCCATGCCGAAACCAGTCGGTTCAGTGTCGAAATCGACCGGTTCGGTGCCGAAACCAACCGGTTCAGTACCAAACCGGTCATTTCCAGTTCAGAGGGCCGGTTCAGACCAGTTTTGCCTCCAAATTGGTTGGACCGACCGGTTTTCCCAAACCGATTTGATTTTGATAACATTGTACTGGATAACGCTGTGGAGTGATTCCTTCCATAAGAAATATTTGATGGTGTTACCCTCCCTTAAGGGTTATGGCTACATGTGTTCTTTGTGGTGTCAATGCATTTTATTATTATTGAAGCTGAGGGTTTATTCTTTGGTTTAGATTTTATCTGTCAAGGTTTATTACATCCCTGATAAGGTTTCTTTTGGGGAAAAAAAATCTTGCCCAACATGGGTGAGATATTGTGCTAAAGTGACTACCACTTGACATTCTAGTTGTCAAATCAACCGTCAAATTCCAAAGGACATAATTTTTTGTTTTAGATTTTTTATGCTTAATGTGTTGTACGAAAGCTCTTGGCAAGACAAATAGTGTGTCAAACTATGCCATTTTGATAAAAAAAAATTACCCTAAAGAACATTTATTAATCCCTCAAAGAGGAATTTTTCAAAATTGACTCTCCCTAGGGAAATTTATGAGAAGCATTGAAAATGGTTTCTATAATTACATAACTTTAATTCTTCACCCCAAAGAGTACCAAATGAACGATTCTAGATGATCATTTGTTTGTAGATGAAATGCAATACTCCTCTTTAACTTGGCATCCATCATAAACCATAAAATTTCCCAAAAGTAGTTAAACATTCAAGGGTTTGTATCTAACACAATAAATGTAAGCAACCCAAAATGCATCCACACATGTAAAAAATAGTTTCTCTACATCTTTCCTTGTCATCAAAGCTTTGTAAGGGGTAAATATAAGTGTTGGCCCTCGTTTTTTATCTAATTTTATTTAAGAAAATAAACTTTATTTACCATGCTATCCATCCATACGCCATCATATTCACTCTATTTTGCCCAATTAATGCATATTCAGGTATTTAAATTAATTTTTTCAATTTTTAAAAGTTTTTATAAAAATTGAGTTGTAAGTGCATTTTTGGACTAGATCAGAAATTCTCGTAATGGCCTCATAGTTTGCATATTTGCAGGACACTTGGGCTCGAGCTGGATACATTTCTAGAAAGCTTGAGAACTAAGATTAAATGTACACATGTTGGTTTAGTCAAACCAAGCTTTAACAGGCCTTGTCAAAGGCGATCAAACGGGACCTGTTTTTCTAGAAGATCCCTAGGCACTAGGTCAAATTTCTTATTTTATGGGATTTTCCAGATTTTGATGGATTTGATGGATGAGCTCGACCTGATTGGATAAGATAAGGATAGCCATGGCTATAGGAGACATTTTAGATGAGTTTGTTGCATATTTTATCTATTTAAGCCTAAGACTTTGGAGGCATTCATATGTAGAATTTGTGTAACTTAACTTTGATATTTCTGAGACTTTGGAGAGTTAATTGAAAGACCTGTTCTATTTCATTTGTTGTTGTTATATGGTGAATGCTTGACTGAAGTTTTAATAGTTGAAAGCACTTTCAGTGTGCAAGGAAAGGGTGGGGAGCC
Source organism: Pinus albicaulis (assembly GCA_034641835.2). Taxonomy (NCBI): domain Eukaryota; kingdom Viridiplantae; phylum Streptophyta; class Pinopsida; order Pinales; family Pinaceae; genus Pinus; species Pinus albicaulis. The sequence goes on from CM076580.1 coordinate 1,690,314,903, forward strand.
CCCACAATGAGCTAAGTGCACTTTCTAGTTATTTTTAGTTGCAATTTTTGAACTAGTTTGTTTTATGCTTAATTTATTAATTAGATATATGCTAATGTTTTATGAGTGCTGATGAATCCAATGCTCATTCTTATTCTGCATATGAAAGGACAATCCAATGTTTAAGTTAAACATTATTTCTATCTAATTAAGATCTAGAGCTAGAATTCATCTTTTCCTACTTTTTAATGTTTTTTTCTGAATTCCTATTTTCTAACGATAGTATTATTGATGAATGAATCTGTAATGAAGTACAACCAGAACCTCTTTAGTTAAGAGCCTCTTCAGTTATTGTTTCATGCATCTTGATCTATTGCTCAATTAGTGGTTTTGGTTTCTAATTCATGAAGTAATTTTGTAAGAGAAGGACAAACAAGCCTCTTAAGTTAGGAGATTCTTCTGTTGTTGATTACATAATTGAATTTAGAAATTATTTAGTTTAGATTTATATTTGTAATATACATTTCTTTAATCATTAATAAATCATCTTCTAACTTGATCATAGCCGAAATCCATATATCCTGAGGATGCTTCTAAGCCTTACTAGCCCGGATTGAGAATAAATACTTGTATTTGTTTACCCGTTAAACAATCCAACATTTTGGCGCCGTTGTCGGAAAAGCATATTTCGAAGTGGTCAATTAGAAAGATATAAAAAAAAATAAAAAAATAAAAACAACAAAAACATAGTTTTTCTTTTAAGTTATGTTTATTAATGCTTAAACATAGAAATTAGAAAGGTAGATCCCTAAAACAAAACCCCCAACAAAATTTAAAAAAAAAAAACTAAACAACTACAAAATCCATTTTCCCAACAAGATCTCCAAAAGGTGATGTTAAAGAAATCATTTAGCGAAGGAGGGTATGGCACTACAAGGATCTTTTTAAATCCTTGTCCACAATTTAGAGTGATAAATAGGGATGAATTTTCATTTCAGCAATTAGAAGAGGAACAAAGCATCCATGAAGAGAATCCACAAGAAGAAAAATTAGAATCTTCTTCTAGTTATCTTTATAAGGAGGTGAATGAGTCATGGATCACATGTGATGAAGATCAATCATTAGAACCCAAAATTGAAGAATTTCTAGCATGTATATCACAAGATCCCTTGTGCATTCAAGATTTTCAGCAAGTACCACAAGAAGAACTTTGTGATATGACAACTAAAGAGAGCCAAGCAAACATAGATCATCTTAAAACTTGGTTTCAAATAATCATTAGGTCACAACACCACTCCATTATTCAACATCCTTTAGCATTAAATCTTTATGATCAACTAATTTTTCATGTCCAAGCATTCATTAAAGTATATTTTTCAAACTTGGATGTAATTTTACTTACGATCTTGTTACGCAAATGGATGCATTGGAAATTCTCTTATACTTGAGGGAATAATTTACTTTTATACAATAGAGTAGGATAGAATAGAATAAAATAAATAAATGGGTGGAAGGAGTTCACAATAACACTTTTTCTCATAAATAATTCTTCACATCATTGTTGAATACTCATTTGAAAGGATTTCATAACAAAATGCACCAAGGACAATCCTATTTTGGGGAACCATATAGGATCATTTTTAAAATGCACGTTTTTAAACAAGTTATCTCTTGAAATCTAGTTTTTAAATCCATTTTGAAAATTTCAATTTGGATCACAAATAAAAATGATCAAAATAAACACTAGATTTCAAGAAAAATTTTAAGGACAAAGTTAGTACAGCATTGATTTGAGAGTTCTAATGGAAACATTTTTGCCTTCTATTCATAGGGAAGATAGCCCTTGGAATCTAGTTTTCAAATCAATTTGAATCAGCTCAATCCGACATCATATGAAAAATCTATGCTCAAAATACTAATTGTTTGTCGAAAAATCTGCATGGTGACAATTCTAGGTCTTGACTGTTCATTGGCATATTTCACATATCAAATCATATTCTTTTCAGAACTTGTTTCTAATGGAGATAGATATTGAAGTCTAGTTCAAGACACAATTTGAATCATCCCATTTGGAGACCAGGTGAAAACGTTATTCCACATTTAGTAACTGCGTGTCTTAAAATCAGCATAGTCAAACTCTGCCTCCTAGCTCTGTTCATCACCAATTTTGTGATATCAAACCTACTGATTTTAAAAACTTGTTTCTACTGAAAAGACAAAAATGAATCTACTTTAATCTCCAAGTGGAATCACATCGATCCGATCTTTAACAAAAAAATTACACTCCAAAAAGTGACTTTTGGTTAAGTCAAAAATTCACAAGAAACTCTATCAAACATGGTGCTTCTCATCATTTTTGGCATTTCATTTTAAACTATTTTGAAAACCTATTTATACTGGAGATAGCCATATGAATTCACATTAACTTGGCTTTGAAATCACTCTAATTGGACATAAACGAAGACTTCGTGACCAAAATACCGCTAGGAGGCCTAGGATGGCCATTATTTCTCAAAGGGGCAAACAAATGCAATTTCTTTGTATATCATCTTTGGACTTGTTTTTAAGCATTGCTTGAAATCACTATACATATTTCTTGGAAGAAGAGAGACTGTACACCTCTCTTCCTCCATCATCTAAGATTTTATTACAGGTAAATACTATCTTTTTGCAGATCATAGGAAGATCTGAGAAGTCAACTCCATGGACGAAGGATTTTCAAAGTCAATATTTAAAAATATGAAAACACATATTCAAGTCAATCAAAGTGGAATTCACAAGATGTTGAGTTCATCTAATGAAACTCAAAATTCATGAAGCTCGCTTTCAGTGGCTGACCAACAACCCTACAAGAAGATCAAGATCGAGGCAAAAGACATGAAGCTAATAATAAGAAGAAGAAGTCAAGTTTGACCATGACAAGCCACATCTATTGTCAAAGAAGCCTTTCATAAGCCATATTGTTCATGACGCCATTCATCTACCATATTGTATGTTAAGTTCCGCAATCACGCATGTTGAAGTCCAGACCTATTTTCTATCTATCTATCCATCTACTCTTAGATGATGACTTCAACCTATCTTACATTCATAAGCATTCCATACTTCCCCACACCATTACACTCCACCTCCATCCATAGAAGAAGAACAAAAAAAAAGGATCAAAAATAATAAAGGAGTTTGGTTGTGAAAATTCAGGAAATTGGCACAATACAAACTCGAATTCATATTGGAAAACCAACTTGTTTGGCCAATATGAATTCTCTATTTTGTTTTAATTCAGTTTGATTTTGCAGAAATAATCCTCCAAGAAATCCAAAACTTGAGGACAAGTCTTAACATAAGTAAGGGGGAAGTTCGTAATAAAACTATGTAAATAGTTTGAGTAGCTGAGTTGAAGAAGGAATCTGAATAACAAGTACAAAGGGACTTGATACATCATTAAACATATACAGAAGGGACCTGAGTTATTATTAAGAATATTATCCAGAAGGGCCCTGTATCATATGACAAGAAATTTCAAGCATTGTTGAAAATTATGCCAAAGGAGACCTAAAATAACAAAATGTCAGAAGGGACCTGAACTACATCAATATTCAAGACTGAAGAACATGACAGAAGGGACCTGAAATGTCAAAATTCAAACTGTAGAAGGGACCTGAACAACATCATTCTGCATCAATAAACAGATGCAAAGCATAAATAAGTCTCTACATTTCTACATATCCTGGAAAAGTCATCGTTATAAAAACGACAATGTCAACCATCATTTGACCAGAAAAAATCAGAAAACATGATGGACATCATGGGAATACAAGTACAGTAAGTGAAGTATTGCTCTTAAAATTTCAATTTTTTTTTTTAATTCTAGAATTGTTAAAGACTAATTTAGTACTCGTTATGCATATTCTACCTACATTTCACTACTCATTACATTACATTACATTCTTATCATTATCCTACGTATTACATTCCTATCCCTATTCATTATTTTTATCCATATCCACACCACTATCCTAATCATTTAATAAACATTCCATAATCCATATATTATTCCATATTCCTTATCCATACCACATTAACCCTACTTTTCCTAAACAAAAAGATCATAAACAAAAGGCTCAATTATCGAACCCTTGTTGGACCTACAAGAAGAAAGAAAAAGGTTAGTTTCATTGCAAACATTTGATTTTAAAATATGACCATTCCATTGGTCATTTTTAAAATTTAAATAAAGGTCAAAACCTAAGTTATAATCATATGAGAGCGCATTATTCAAATTTCAAAACAAAACAAGGATGCAAACTATATTATTTAGAGCACAATTATATATATGATTACAAACTAAGGTAATAAGCGGAGATGCAATCATGATACAAACAAAGAAATGCAAATGCAATAAAACTAACCTAAGTGATTAAATGAAATACGATGTATGATAATGATGCATGGGATGAACGGAATTATAAAGAAGCAATGATACATGTGTAAATGGTTGAACGGAAATTTGATGAGGAATGGTGCATATTTGATGAGGCATAATGCGTTTTGATGGAGAAATGAACGCAGACATGGTGGTCAGCATATGCCATGAGAACAAAACGTAAGATGGACTGTGTAATGAATGAAAGTCAAGGACGTGAATAGTGGGAGAGTACACCGTGGAGCCAGCACACCAACTCAGTCAGAAAAGGTAAGCCACGAAGGCATCAATCAAGTAGTCGACGAACGGTCAAACAAATTCAAAAATACAGTATAACAAATGTTGTGTAAACTGATAAGAGAGAACCTCTGTCATTCTAAGACCTCAGACCACTGACACAATGTGCGTTCTTCACCATCATAGCCCTTTGAAGGCTCAGTGAGAAAAGGAATGCCGTGTAATCAAAGCACGCATCCAAGAAACTCTGTCTAGAAAAAAATTGATAGAGGAAGACGAGGGAGAGCTATGAAGAAACAGAGGAAATTAAACACAGCAAAGTGAGCAGAAGATAAAGCAATAAGAAGGACGGAGGGATAAGGAGAGTTGACTGAGATTTCGAGCCAAGAAATCTAGCAGTTGTGTCAATCAAGCACGCTGTCAAGGTGCAGAAATCCCATGAAGCACGAGGTAAGAGCAAACCCGGATTTTTCTTGTTTAGAACAACGATTATTCATATGAGTAAATCTTGGGATTGTTGTGTGAACTATGAGTTATAAATGAAGTCCTTTTGCCATAGTTTTTAAACTTGTCATTACGATACGATGTGTCACTGCCACCATTCACATAAACTCTGCCACCAATCAGCACGTATTCTTCATTGAATTAATGAGTGAATCTTTGAGATATTAAGGAAGATTTTTTATTGAGATGGCATTGTTTAAAACACAGGAACTCAAGTCAACTCAGAGAAATAAAAAAATCACTTCCAGATCAGGTCATCCTGCAATCTCCTATGCATGGTTGTGAATGTCGAATTTTCCATTATTTGATACACGCCAAGTTTTCAACAGAATGTTTCTTATTTTTTTTTACACAGTGGGCAATGGGCAAATTCATTTAATTCTTGTGTGCAGTGAGAAATTTCAAAACAGAGAAAGGATTTTTGATAAATTCTGGCAAAAACAGAGATTGAATTATGAGTTAAGGAGCAATAAAAACATGATCGTAATGTTTTTTTATATATACAGAGGGCAATGTTTTTATGGATTTTGGAAACACAGTGAAGCCAGTAAATGTTTAACTGAAGCCGGTGATGATTCTAATATGTGTCTTAATGCAAATTCATATGCCGAAATTCCAAGCTGCTGCAATACACACAATCATGAAAGCCATATGATGCCATTTGTTTTTTTTTTGGTGGTCTTTCACACAGTACAGAATTTCTTTTATTAGTTTTCTAAAACAAAGGGCATTTCTGGGCACCATTTGCAGCATAATAAGAGAGGAATTGAAGGAGTAATAAGTAGAGGAATCAGTCTCAATAAAATCTCAGAATCAAAACGTCCAGTTTTGAATTTGACTCAATTTTCAAAACCAATGCATGCAGTGGTTAATTTTCCAGAAATTGATTTCAAATTGAATGATAATGAAATTTTATTCAGTCCAAGAAATGCATTTCAATTTCTAAGAAGCCAGAGTGGTAGTAATTTTTCCAGAAGATCGATTTCAAGACAGAAAAGGTAGTAAAAATTCTTTTCATTCCTAGAATTTGTTTTTTTTAGGAGACAAAGTTTTTCAAAGTCTAGCAAGGAACAGAGGAATTCAAAAAACTGATTTTTGAAAAAGACACACTCGGTAATTCATTAAAATAGATTTCAATTTAAAAAAAAAAAAAAGAGGCAGAAAATTCATAAAATTGATTTCAATTTTAGAAAAAGGCAGTATGGGTAAATTCAGAAAATCAATTTCAATTTTTGAAAAGGCAGTGTGGGTAAATTCAAAAAATCGATTCCAAGGAAAGGTGGATAGAAATCATTTCCAGAAATTCGATTTTCAAGAAGACGAAATATGTAATTCATTTCCAAAAAATTGATTTCTAAGGAGACAGAGAGAGTTAATTTGATTTCCAAAATTTGATTGAATTCCAGAATTGGATTCATGAAACAAGTATGGTGATGATTTTAAGAGTTGAGGGCAGAAAAGAGTGATGATAAGAAGATTGCTCTCAAAGGCGTTTTGAGAGAGTATTTTCCGGAAAGTGTGTTTTAAATTTTAAAAATAAAAGCCTTCTCTCCACAAGCAATTAAAACAGAGATGAAATCTCAAAAGTATTATATTTTTCTCTCATCACAGAAAGTGTCTAAGAGTTTGGATCAAGCCCTGGCAGCTCATTAGGAAGCTTCGACATCAGGATCCAGAGTCACTGGTACATCAACATGGCAGTCATCATACAGAAGCAGAAGGTCAAGGAGACAAAGGCAAGCATGAGGACATGCTTGAGAGTAAGCAAGGGGGAGATGTTGGCCCTCGTTTTTTATCTAATTTTGTTTAAGAAAATACACTTTATTTACTATGCTATTCATCCATACACCATCATATTCACTCTATTTTGCCCAATTAATGCATATCCAGGTATTTAAATTAAGTTTTGCAATTTTTAGAAGTTTTTATAAAAATTGAATTTTAAATGCATTTTTGGACCAGATCAAAAATTCTCGTAATGGCCTCATGGTTTGCATATTTGCAGGACACTTGGGCTCGGTCTGGATACATTTCTAGAAAGCTTGGGAACTAAGATTAAATGTACACATGTTGGTTCAGTCAAACCAAGCTTTAACAGGCCCGGTCAAACAGGACATGTTTTTATGGAAGATCTCTAAGAACTAGGTAAAATTTCTTATTTTATGGGATTTTCCAAATTTTGATGGATTTGATGGATGAGCTCGACCTGATTGGATAAGATAAGGATAGCCATGGCTATAGGAGACATTTTAGATGAGTTTGCTGCATATTTTATTTATTTAAGCCTAAGGCTTTGAAGGCATTCATATGTAGAATTTGTGTAATTTAACTTTGATATTTCTAAGACTTTGGAGAGTTAATTGATTGACCTGTTCTATTTCATTTGTTGTTGTTATATGGTGAATGCTTGACTGAAGTTTTAGTAGTTGAAAGCACTTTCAGTTTGTGAGGCAAGGGTGGAGGGCCCCCACACCGAGCTAAGTGCACTTCCTAGTTATTTTTAGTTGCAGTTTATGAACTAGTTTGTTTTATGCTTAATTTGTTAATTAGATATATGCTGAAATTTTATGAGTGTTGATGAATCCAATTCTCATTCTTATTCTGCATATGAGAAGACAATCTAATGTTTAAGTTAAACATTCTTTCTATCTAATTAAGATCTAGAGCTAGAATTCATCTTTTCCTGCTTTTTAATGCTTTTCTGAATTCCTATTTTCTAACAATAGTATTATTGATGAATGAATCAGTAATGAAGGACAACCAGGGTCTCTTTAGTTAAGAGCATCTTCAGTTATTGTTTCATGCATCTTGATCTATTGCTCAATTAGTGGTTTTGGTTTCTAATTCATGAAGTAATTTTGTAAGAAAAGGACAAACAAGTCTCTTAAGTTAGGAGATTCTTCTGCTGTTGATTACATAAATGAATTTAGAAATTATTTAGTTTAGATTTATATTTGTAATATGCATTTCCTTAATCATTAATAAATCATCTTCTAACTTGATCATAGTTGAAACCATATATCTTGGAGATGCTTCTAAGGCCTACTAGCCCAGATTGATAATAAATACTTGTGTTTGTTTATCTGTTAAACAACTCAACAATAAGCATCTTACAAAATCTACCAACGAACACAAAAGTATAGTTGTCACCAGATTTTGGCAATCCTCCAACATAATCCATTGACATACTCTCTCATGGCTTGAAGGATACAAGAAGAGGTGTATACACACCCAATTTACTCTTTGCAAGTTTAGAGATGCTACACAATACACAACCTTAACTAGTCTTTGGATATTGACATCAATGTCTTATGCCTGTTACCCACCACTCCGTGGGTGATACCCCATTATGGACCTCAACAGGCAGCTAGTAGCCCCTTACAGCCTCCTCTTAGCTCATTGTGCCATTTCTCCGCCCCCTGAGCCAGCGATGTGGTCCCTCACCCATCTCTATTTATCGTATGTTTGAAGGTGGGCCTCTCGAATCTAACGGTATGTCTTGTCATTTGGTAATTGAGTATTAGGTTTACTTATCATGGATACTTCTGGACATGGATTGATGGGGGGATTTGGCAGAAAGAGTGGGCTTGGTCTGTGCTCCTGTCCCCTTGATCTCTTTTGGGTGTTACCCTTGCATCTTAGTCTCATGGGATCTCCTTTACTAACCATTTGGTTCTAGGGTAGTACTACATGGGAAACCCCGACTTCAGGTGCATGGTCCCGCTCATTTATCCACAAATATTACTCCCCTTCCACTCATTATATCCCCATTCATCATTTCTCCCCCCTGGGTCCACATAGCCCCCATGGGTCCACATAGGATCAGTCTCCCTATCCCCTTGCCCCCACCTTGGGTTAGGAATGATGCCCCGGAGGTTGAAGCAGCTAAAAGAAAAAGAAAAAGCATACTTGGCCACACTTAACAGGAAATTGTACTGCAAAATGCAAAAGATGGCCTGGACAAAAAATAATTAGCACATGGGCAAAAGCCAATACATGAGCTTTGCCCCATACCCATGGCCATCACTCGGGTTCCATAGGCCCTGTTGATCACTGGAGTGGCACCTTATGATAATGAGAAGACTCCATGCCCAAGGATGAACCAGAAGACATTTGTACCATCAGATATCATCAGTTCAACAAAGTTTTTGAACTCTACTTCTATTTCTCATCATCTTTCTCTTGTACCCAGATTCCATGCCCTACAGGGAATTGTAATAAGTGATGCTAGTAATGATGAATTTGAGTCAGTATTGAGTCTGTAGCAGGCCTAGGATGTTGGGACTCGATCAGCAAGCGAGTACACCTTGGAGTGTTTTTTTTACTTGGCTAATTATTCCTTCTTTTTAGCGGTAAATAATTTTCTAGATTTTTTTACTCATTGCATTACCCCAAAGTCGGGGTGACGGCTTGAAGGTTGAGCCCTAATGCATCTTAGTGTCTAGAATCAATGTATATTGCCATACTAACTCACACAAAAAAATTTGTGAAATTTGGTTAGGTCTTAGAGGTAGTGATTTTTTAATTTTTTAGATTTCCCGCAGGTCAAAAATTGCAATAAAAATTGTGATTGGATTGTAATAAGTGTTGTCTAAAGAAGTTGTATGGGGTATGAGTAATCCAAATTACACCTCTCACCCTCAACTTTCTACTATGACACACTTTGAGGGGTTAATAATGAGTTTCGGACCCTCAAAACCCACATTTCCTAAGTTTAGTGGAAATTGTGGCATTTAATTAGGCTAGAATTAAATAAAATAAAGAAAAATAAATTATTCCATGTGACAAAATGACGTGGAAATGACTTGGAAATTATTCTAAGTCAAAGAGTTGTGTCAGCGGACATGTGGAGGATGACCAAGCACACTACATCATTAATTCATCATTTATTTATTTAAAATCGAATTTTCCAAAGATAAAGCGGTAGTTACACACAAGGAAAATCGAATTTATTAAAGGCAGTTGAGCATAAAAGGAATATTCTACAGGATCAGTTGACTGAAAACTAATTGGGGACCTCTTCTCACGAGCTATCTGGAGTGCAGCAACACTCAACACTCCACTCAAAGGGTTTACGCTATTCCTTGAGCTTAGACTGCGTAGTCACTCAGAGTGTTAGGTCCCTGTAATTTGGTAGATTGACAATGACCAAATAGAAAAGGGTAACATCAAACCAATCTTTGGAGTCCTAGGGCCTAGCATTCCTGGACTCAGAGAGGGCTCTCTCTATATTTGTATAGAGGATATGACTTGTTTGTTTTTTGGATGCTGACTTTAGGCTAGTTATAAGGATAGGGTTTGTTTGTTTTGTTTTGTTTGGTTGGGTAGGTTATCAAGAAGAACAGATAGAGTGAGAGAGGTTCAAACAATTAGGCTATGGGGTCAGTGAAAGACTTGAAAATGACAACAATGAATCAAGGGTGTTTCATAGGGTAAGTTAACAAAGCCAAATGGATCTAAATAGGTTTAGTTAGTGTGAAATAAACATTAAGTTGTGAATGTAGTACGTTTACAGGGCAGTTAAGAATCCTTTAACATAAACTATAACAAGAAGAGTCTATAAGAGTACTATGCATCAAGAAATAATCAAAGGACAGGGCGCACCATAAACTTCTTTGACCTAGCTCTATCAAGTAAACTTTAAACAACTATCCAACAAACCCTAGAGAGCAGGGAACTCCTAACTTCTCTAGCTATCTACCTTTAGAGAAAGAAAACATTCAAGATAGCACAGAAGTAATGATTAAAGAGCAAAAAACTCCTAAATTCCTTAATCAAACTGTAAAGACCTTCGAAGTAACCATTTCAAGATAGACTAAAGGACAGGGCATACCATAAACTTCTTTAGCCTAAACCCTAATAAGCAAACTTCAAAGAAAAGCCTAGAAAACAATGATTCAAGCTACACCAAAGGACAGAGCATACCATAAACTTCTTTGGCTTGACTCTATTTAATCATTTTGAAGAGAAACAAGCTAAGTGGAATTAAAGAGCAATGAAAAATTCTTCAATCAGACCTAACAGAGGAAAACATTTGAGCAATAGAAGCAGATAGACCTAAAGTGCCTCTAATAGCATATCTTAGCCTAAAATTTATGTTCTAATGCAAGAGAAAATATGGAACAATATGAGAACATAAGGAAACAATAACTAGATTAGAACAACATCACCATTAACCAGGTTCATGAATCCTATGAAGGTGCTTGTTCCATTGATGCTTAGTCCAAAAACAATCACACAACTCCAAAGCCAATTTCTTCACAACTCCAAGTCTATGTATCCATCTCAATAAACAACCAAAAACTACAATGAGGCCTTCATGAGTACTTAACTTGCAAAGGAGGAGCAAAACCCTAGCTAGGGTTCCAAAATGTCATTAATTACACATTTAAGTCATTTTTGTCCTATGAGACCATGCAAGGCCCAAGGCACAAATATCCCAACCTCATTCATGACAAAAATAACTTCTAACATAACTCCTCAACTAATTTTAGAGATATTTGTCTATTAAACCATCAAAATATCTTTTTTATTAACTCCTTGTGTGTTTTGTTGACTTTCAGGCAAGGGCGCGGTGCCAAATCTGGAAAAATAGCTTGAGTTGCAGTTGAGTTTTGGAGGCCTTCTCGGTGTCCAAATAAGCTCCATGATAGCTCATTGGAAAGCTTGTCTTGTCTAGTTTTCAAATCCACTTTTGGTTTCTAGAATGGTGTCCATTTTCCTGCTCAAAAATCCATTCTCCCAAGACTTCTCAAGGTGCAGCGCCAACGCTGAAAAGAGGGCAGAAAGGTGATTTTTTGCTTGTTTTTGGCCCTTTTGAGGGACCAGTTCTGCTCCAAATGACTTGAAACTTTTTTAGGGTGATGTCCTTGGCCTAAGGATCATGAAAATGTAAAGTTTTCCTCAATCGGGTGCTCCAAAAAAGAGCGCAGCACCAGTGGCGCTGCGTGCTTGGCCCTTTTTCTACTGGCTAACTGTCAAAATTTCAAAAAGTACAAAAATGTGTCAAAATTGGATTTTAACTTGCTGATCATGTTTGGGAAGCTTGAAGGGATACATCAGCAAGGATATACAGCTTGTCTTTCTCCTTTGTGTCTTTTAGGACTTGAATCTTTGCAAGGGCTCTTTTGAGCTTGGCCCTTGCAATTTTGTTCCTCATGGCGTAATGTTTTGTCATCTTCTTCTATATGTTAATGTTCCTTTGTGCTTTCTCAAGTTGATCCTCTAGGTGTACATTAGCTCTCTCTAGCCAAGATTCTCTGTCATAACTGATTTCCATGGCAAGCAGCTCACTAGGAAGGAGTTGCTCTGCCAATGTTGTCTCTTGCTCTCTCTGTCGGGCTAAGTCCTTCTTCAACCCAATTATCCTTGGCCTCCTCCTAGGAAGTTGTTCTTCCTCATCCTCAATGTCATCTAGAGTGCCCAAGGTTTCATCTAGCTTAGCCTTGGCCTTTGCAGCCTCTTTCCGAGCTCTGATAGCTTTGACCTCACAGATGGCTTTCTCTATCTCTAACTGTTGGTTTTCTACCTCAAGGAAGTTGATTACATTCTTAGCCCTACCAATATTGGCTTGTAGATCCCTAATCTAGGCATCCTTGCTCTTGAGCAGCATGTTTGTGATCCTCTCCTCGTTCTCATCATCACTGTCAAGGTGAATTAGCTAAAATTCTTGTTCAGTCTCATGTTCATCCTCTTTTTCATCAATATCTTGCTCTACAACCTTTTCCTTACCTTTGTCAAGTTGTTTTGTTGATGATGAAGGCAGGGCCCCTTCCACAATCTATGGAGCAAACATCTGCCTATGACCTCTTTGATAGGTCAAAGAAAAAGGCTCTATGTCAACCATCTCAGTGTCATCTGTCTCACTGCCCTCATCACTGCCATCTTCCTCACTACCATCTGTCTCACTGCCATCTGCCTCATTACTCTCTTCACTGTTTGATGTTGTGGTGTCATGAGATGAGGGTGAAGGGCTGTGGGAAGGTGATGAAGGAAGATCATCATGGGGTGAAGGAATATGAGTGAGTGGAGATGTAGGAACAGCAGGAATTGATGTTGAAGTAGGGATGGGAGGGTTAGAATATGAAGGAATGTCTTGTTGATGATGGGCTTGTGGAGCAGTAAAAACTTCATTGGCAATGAAGGTCTCCCATGAAATGCCTTTCTGTTGTAGTTGGTGCATAACAACCATCTTGATAAGTGAGTGATGAAAGAGACTTTGCATCTGCAGAGGATAGTCTCTCTTTTGCACTATGTAGGACATTTTATCAATGCTTTTGTAGGGGTAATAGGGTATGTGCAGCATCCTCACTCTAGTAAAGTGCATAAGCAGCCTGATGCGGTATGAGTAAAGACGGGAGAACCTTCCCTCACATGTGAAATACTTCATGATTATCCTCATCATGGGTTCATATCTATCAAGCAAATGTGAGAAAAGAAAGATGGATTTGTTGTGGTCTTTAAACCTGGGCTTAAGATATGGCTCAAAGTAACTCATGTCAAGATTGGCCTGCTTGAACCATTTCTCCCCTACACTAGGTATGCCTGTGGCATTGGCAATAGCATCTATTGATAATTCAAAGGTGACCCCTGCAAGGTTAACTTATTTTTCATGCAAGTTAATGATAAAGAGTCTAGTTAGCTCAGGGTTGTTTTGCACCTACTGCACCTTTTCACAAAAATCAAAGCATCCTACATGCTTGAAACAAGAAACAGTAAGGGGAGATGACATGAGCTCTCTTGTACTGAGGGGTTCAAATCTATTGATCTTTCCTCCTTTGTGATGATGCCTCCTTGGCATTTGGGCCTCCACATCACTGCTTTCACCCTCTGACATTGTAAACTCTGCTCTTATAAAACCCTGGAGTGTAAATGGAAATGGAATGAAGAGATGGTAATGAAATGACAATTTTGGCAATGAGGGAATGAGTGAGTGAGAGTATAAGTGTATGAGAATGAGTGAGAGGTTAAACAACTCAATGATAACCCTCCAGCTGTACAATTTCCCTTTGTATTATTGACACTCTGCCTAGGAACTTGATGGAGCAATGGAAAAAAGTGATTTCAAGGTTGAAACTTAGGGTTTGATCTAAGGGTTCCATTTCATTGATTTAGAAAACACCACAATTGCTTGAAGATGAGTGTATGTTAGGTACTTACCTCTTCCCAGTGCTTTAGAAGACTTTGGAGGAAACTTGAAAGGGTTTTGAAGTGGTTTGAGTGGTTAAATTGCTTAGAAAGCCCTCCTGGCCAAGGGCACAGCACCAATGTTGAGGGCGCAGTGCCAGTCCCTGGCGTGCAACACCAAACCTAAGCGCGCAGCGCCTTAAGAAATTTGTTGTGGGTCTGTCGGGCAAGAGCGCAGCGCTCTGCCAAGCACACTCTGCCTTCTTCCAGGTGCGCAGAGCCAAGACACTTTGCCCAAATCTGGCTTGAAAACTCAGAAGTTCTTTCCCTCTTAATGCTCTTGCTCTTTTGAAACGCAATAATGAATCTTTCTCACTGATATTCTTTACACTTTTGCTTGCAGGTTTTCTTTAGTCATAAAGTTGACTCTTCTTGGCTCCTTTTGACTTGGCATGTTCATTTTAACACTTTTGGGATTCAACCATATAGTAGCATCTTCAAAATCCTCTTTTGCTTCCACCTTGGAGCTCAACTCATCTTTTGCTCATTTAGTCATGACAAGCTCATTTTTGACTAGTTTGGGATCTGATCACACAGTGGCATCTTCAAAATTCTCTTTTGCTTCCACCATGGAGTTCAACTCATCTTTCACCTTCTTTGGCCACTTTTCCAAAACCCTATGTATCTGGAGTGCTTTACAACAATCATTAGCGTTGTCTTCTAAGTTCTCTATAGCCCTTTCAAGTTCATTCACTTCTGTCCAGTTCACCTCATCTTTTCCAAATCTCATCAATAGTCTCTAATAGACTTTCTTCATGTTTGCCTTTGTGTGCCTCCTCCATGTCATTTCTACAAGTGATCACTGTTTTGGCACTCAACTGGGCCATCAAGTGTATAAACCCTAATTCTTCACATGACCAAGCTGTCTCCCCTTCTTTTGCTGTAAGTTGCTTTCATTCAGGAATAGATAGTCCACCTCATCAGTACCTTCTGCTTGACAAAGCCTTCAACACTCCTGCAGAAGTGCCCAACTTTGTTCATTTTTCTCATTTGCAAACTTTGAACTGATGAGGTAATCTTCTTTACAAATGTTTTAGGTCCTTCTTGAATAACCATGTCTCAACATTCTATTACATCTGAGCCAGATTCTAGCAAAGGAAAAGAAGTGCCTGAAACATCCAAAGACAACCTTAAAACATGTGAAACCCTAATGACCTAGTGGGAGGGTCCTTTGACCTGATCTTGACTGAAAATTGGCTTGGAGGCTTCAAGCGAAAAATAATGTACTGTCAAAAGTGTTGTATTGAAGATCCAAAATCCAATGTACTTGATTTATCTAAAGAGCTTATAGAGATAGTTTTGAGACCATCAATGCTTGAGGAACCTGGGGAACATGGGAAATGAGTCTGCAACAGGAAAACCCTAGAAGTAAAGTGGAGTTTATGAACAAGGGAAAAACGAGGCAATGGGGTTATAGGCAGGAAAAGAGGATCAAAATGAGAGGTATAAGCTTATGAGGAGTTTGTAGGGGCAACAGGGTGACTTTGAGATGGCAAACTTGATAAATAGTGAAAAAATTTCTTTAAGGATAACGAAGGCAGTGAGATTTCTGAAACTCACAATATTCAAGGAATGTTGTTTTCAGAAATCTAGAACCAATCTATAGTCATCCAAAGTGTAGAAATTTATAGTTTCCCACCCCGGTTTTCAGTTTTCACCTTATTACTCCAAAATAGTTAAATGCCCTTTCCCATAACCGTACATTCAACAACTGGAAAAATAAATTTTGCTGAAAACACTAATTCTGGAAATTTTTCAGAATGCTGGAAAATGCAGAAATAAAAAACAGCAGTAACAAACAGCCATTCAACACATCATAACACAGTAATTTTTTGTCAAGGTGACCCTGGAAAACCCCTGCCAACTAATCGGGGAAACCAAATAAAGCGAGTTCTTATCTCGAAAATGCTTTTTACAGTGAGAGAAATATTCAGCAAAATAAAAATCAGCAAACAGACTTTTACAACTTATCTCGTTTTCCGTGCTTAACCACCGCCTTGGAAAATGTACAAACAGCAAAAACAGAACAGCAATAAATGTTGTATGTTCTCCTCGATTTGCGTGCCCAGAAATCTGCAATAAATGCAGCTGTACGGCCTCCTCAAAATCTGTGCAAACAGCAATTAATGCTGTTGTCCAAAACCTCGATTTGCGTGCCAAAACTGCTGCAAAACTCTGCTGTACGATACAACCCCTTGCTGCCTCGATTTCCGTGCCCAATATTGTTGTACGGCCTTGTTGTACGGCCCTGCTATCGGCCTCCCTGCCTAGAAAATCGTGCCAAAAATCTGCCTGCTATTTGCTAAATCTGTTGTGCTTGTCTTGCTGAAATGTCTTGCTGAAATGCTGCCTTGGAATGCGTGCCAAGCTGCTGCCTCCTTCTCCTCACTGCCCAGAAATCTCCCTTGCTCTCTTGCTCTCCTTCTCCCAATCTGCTCATGAAAGAATGAATGACCTTTTCCTCCTTTAACCCAACCCTAAGTGACTTTTGGGGAATCCCTAAATCCAATGGCTGAAATAGATTGAGATCTAGGGCTGAGATTAAATGCTCATTTAAATCTCACTTTCTATTTTTTAATTCACCCCACTTTAAAAAAGACCCACTTAGTCATTTATTTCCAAAGTCACTTTTCCTTTCTAATTTTACATTGACTTTATTAAAGTCACTTTAAAATTAGACTTTAGTAACTTTATCATTTAAAGTCACTTTTAAATTAGATTTGACTTTATAACTTTATAAAGTCACTTTAGTAACTTTATCACTTAAAGTCACTTTAAAATTAGATTTGACTTTATAAAAATTATAAAGTCACTTTAGGAGAAAAATTAAATTCTTTTGGGCACTTTTCCCTAGGCCAAAGATCAAAGCCTTAGGGAACCACCTGTCCTCCGGTACCAAATTTCAACACTCCCTCTTACCGAGGAAGGTGTTCCTCACCACACCCATCTTGTCTCTGAAGTAGACATGCTTGCCCCGTGGTAAGGCTTTGGTAAGAATATCCGCAACCTGCTCATCAGTGGGAATATACTCAAGCTTTACAGCTCCTTTCTGAACATAGTCTCTGATGAAGTGATATTTGATCCCGATATGCTTTGACCTGTCATGAAATACTGGATTCTCCGTGAGTTTAATGCAACTCTGATTATCACAGTAAATCACTGAAGGTCTCAACGGCTGACCAAATAAGCCAAACAATATCTTGCGAAGCCAGATGGCCTCACAACTAGCTAGACTGGCTGCCATATACTCTGCTTCCGCTGAACTCAATGCTACTGACTGCTGCTTTCGGCTGAACCATGACACAACCGCCGAACCCAACCCAAAACAGCACCCTGAAGTGCTCTTCCTATCAGAAGCACAACCTGCCCAATCAGAATCAGTGTAACCTGCCAATCTCACTCCATCCCTCTGCCTGTAGTCCAGACCATAATCCACTGTCCCCTGCAAGTACCGCAAAATGTGTTTTGCAGCCACCCAGTGAACCTTCCTAGGCTCACACATAAACTGACTCATCGTGTTGACTGCAAAACAAATATCTGGTCTAGTGTTGACCAAATACATCAAGCAACCAATCAGCTGCCTGTACAATGTGGGATCCACCAACTCGGAATCCGAAGCATGAAGCTTCTTCCAGTTGGTGATCATCGGTGTCGACATGGGTCTACAATCCTCCATGTGGAATCTGCCAAGGATGTCCACAATATACTTCCCCTGTCCCAGGAAGAAATGCCCCTCCTCCCGCCACACCTCCAAACCCAAAAAGTAATGCATCAAGCCGATGTCCTTCATCTCAAACTCCGCCGCAAGATCTCTCTTGCAGTGCTCTATGAGTCTCTCTGCACCTGTAATGACTAAGTCATCCACATACAGCACCAGAATGAGAGGCTCCTCACCTATCACAATATAGTAAAGGTTCGGATCCGCCTCACTCTTTGTGAAACCCATCTTCTGCAAGTATGTATCTATCCTGGAGTACCAAGCTCTGGGAGCTTGCTTCAGGCCATAAAGGGCCTTCTTCAGTCTGCACACATGGGACTCCTTCCCATGCACCTCAAAGCCCTGTGGCTGCTCAATGTACACCTCCTCCTGTATGAAGCCATTGAGAAATGCGGCCTTCACATCCATCTGGTGGATCTTCCAACCCATCTCTGCTGCTATCGATATAATGGAGCGGATCGAAGTATATCGAGCCACGGGAGCGAAGGTCTCCTCATAATCAACTCCCTCTACCTGGGAGAACCCTCTAGCTACAAACCTCGCTTTGAATTTCTCAATGCTGCCATCTGCAGCATGCTTTACCTTGTAAAGCCATCTGGAAGTAACCACGGATTTGCCCTCAGGCCTCGGCACCACCTCCCAAACATCATTCTTCATGATAGAAGAATACTCCTCCCGCATGGCCTCTCTCCAGACCTGCTGGCTAGCTGCCTCCTCATAGCTAGAAGGCTCAGAGTCAAGGATGCTGGTAGCCATTGCCATATAGCTACAAACCCTCTCAGGTGGTCTGCTCTCTCTGACCAGCCTCTTAGGCTCAGCAACAGATGTGGCATCTCTCAAGGTGTCCTGAAGCCACTTGGGCTTCCTCTTCCCTGAGCACACTTCTCCCGCCGGAGAATAAAACTCCTCCTCCTCAACATCAGGAGCCTGAACTCCTGATTGTCTGTCTGCTGTCCTCCTGCCTGCACCTGAACCTGTAGATGCTGAGGTACCGTGTGAACTGTCCATCAGTGGACTCCCCAGTGAACTGCTCTGTGGACTGCTCTGCGTGCTACCCATAGCACCACCCCTCTGACTCTGCGAGCCACTCCCCACTAACGGACCTGACATCGTCATAGATGTACCTCCGGATCCTCCTGATCCCTGCCCACTGGATCCCTGTGACTGACTCAACTGCTGCTGAGGGTCTGGCTGATCCAGATACTCTAACTCCCGTGACCTCCTGAAGGCCCTGTCCTCCTCGAACTTCACATCCCGCCCGACAACAACTTTCCTCTGTGCAGGAATGTAAATCCGAAAGGCCTTGGAGGTCTCACTGTAGCCCACAAAGATACCCTTCTCTGCGGTGGGCTCTAGTTTGGTCCTCTTCTCCTTGGGTATGTAGGAGTATGTGATGCACCCAAAGATACGAAGATGACCAATATCAGGCTTCTTCCCAGAAAAAGCCTCCTCCGCAGTCATGTGCCCCAAGGCACGATGCGGACTCCTGTTCTGCAAGTAAACAGCTGTGTTGCAGGCCTCTGCCCACAAAAACAATGGCAACCCCTGATCATGTAACATGGCTTTGGCAGCCCCTCCGATGGATCTGTTCTTCCTCTCCGCAACCCCGTTCGGCTGGGGGTTGTAAGGAACAGTGAACTCCCTCCTAAATGGCTCCTCCGCACAATACCAACAAATGCTCCAAGGGTGTACTCTCCCCCATTGTCCGACCTCAGGGACTTGATCTTCCGACCTGTCTGTGTCTCCACAAGAGCTCTGAACTCCTGAAACCGCTTGAAGACCTCACTCTTGGTCTTCAAGAAATAAATCCAGGTCCTCCCGGAGTGATCATCAATGAATAAAACATAGTACTCATATCCACTCAAGGAAACATGAGACATCCGACCGCTCACATCGGAATGAATCAAATCAAGTATCCCAATCGCTCTGCTATCACTGCTGGGAAAAGGGGATTTGGCAAACTTGCCCATCGCACATCCTCTGCAAGTATCAAAGTGATCAGTACTGAAATCTGGCACACCTGTAGTGATCTCCCGCAAAGTCCTCAAGGCTCCATGATACATGTGCCCCATCCCGCGGTGCCAAATCTCACACTGCTCAGAACTGCTAGCTCTGTTGTCGGTACTGCTGCTCAATGCCAAAAGGGACTGAAATGCAAACTTGTACACCTTTGCATGGCGTACACCTATCACTCTAGCTGAATCAGCTGGAGTGCCCCTAGGATACATCAACACCTGTCCTCCCCTGAATAGTATCTCATATCCTCTGTCCTCCAAAGTTGAGACGGATATGAGGTTCTTCCTCATCCCTGGCACATAAAGAACATCTGACACCTTCAAGGGAGGTTTGGACTCCCTCTGAAATGTCAATGTTCCCACACCGACTGCTCTAACAACTCCGTCATCACCGAGTACTACCTCTACATCAGTGCCACTCTCTGAAAGCTCTGAGAAGTACTCACGGACTCCTGTCATGTGACGTGAAGCCCCACTGTCCACATACCAGATACCCGAAGATGCTCCGCTAATCGAGGGAAATGCATGCTCCCTCTGAACCTCTATGGCAGATAATCCCGCACTAGAAGACTCACACGCAATGAACCCAAACTCCCGGTCAAAGCGATCTGCAAAGTCCTCAACCTCTGCTGAAGCTGCCATACTCTGGTTCTTCCCCTTCTTCTTCTTCTTCTCCGGACACACAACTGCATAGTGTCCCATCTTCTGACAATTCCAACACTTCACTTTGGAATAGTCCTTCTGTGTGTTATCCCGTTTACCTTTACCTTTGCCTTTTCCCCCACCATTGCTTGTGGAAGCCTGCTTCTTCCCTTTGCCTTTCTTGCGTCCTGCCAACAGTGCTACATCCTCATCCTGCTCAACTGGCTTGGCTGCCCCAAGCTGACCTTTCCTGATCTCTGTCTGAATGCAATCATCCAAAAACCTCTCCCATGTGGGAAGGGTCTCACGTGCACAAACCCCATCAGCAAAGTTCATCTATGAACGGGGGAGGCCATTCACTGCAATCCGCACCAACTCAGTGGGTGGAATGGCCTCTCCAATCGCTGCCAACTCATCTCTCACATTAGTAATCTTTGTGAGATATCCAGCTGCACTATCATTGCCCATCTTAATGGTCTTCATTTTCTCCTTCAGGACCATTTTCCGGTTCTCATTGGTACTCTGGTAGAGATTGGACAATGCTGTCCACATCTCATGAGCATTTCTCTTCCCTCTCACATGAGGAATGCAATGGTCTTTGATTCTGTCTAGAATCAATCTCTTACCCTTGTTGTTCTTTTTATTATATGCTGCCAACTGAGTAGCATCAGTAGGCACATTTACAGGGTTCTGTGTGGTATGCACCATTATGTCCCAGACTTCCGCCTCCTCAAAGATACTCTGCATTCTCTCCTTCCAAACACTGTAATTGGTATGCCCATCCAACCTATCCTCCACCCTCAGTCCCAAAGACATCCTGCTGTCCTAAAACTGAAAAAATAGCACTGTTGTGGTAAAGATAAAACTGTTTTTTGTGAAAAAATCAGCTTGCTGGAATTTTCTGAGTGAAAAATCAGCAGGCTGTAATTTTCCTCCTTGCTGTCCCAAACTGCCCTTCAGCACTCAAGCTCTGATACCATGTAGAAATTTATAGTTTCCCACCCCGGTTTTCAGTTTTCACCTTATTACTCCAAAATAGTTAAATGCCCTTTCCCATAACCATATATTCAACAACTGGAAAAATAAATTTTGCTGAAAACACTAATTCTGGAAATTTTTCAGAACGCTGGAAAATGCAGAAATAAAAAACAGCAATAACAAACAGCCATTCAACACATCATAACACAGTAATTTTTGGTCAACATGACCCTGGAAAAACCCCCTACAACTCTTGGGGAAAACCAGTTCGAAAGCTCCTTCTTATTTCTGGAAAATGCTTTTTACAGTGAGAGAAATATTCAGCAAAATAAAAATCAGCAAACAGACTTTTACAACTTATCTCGTTTTCCGTGCTTAACCACCGCGTCGGAAAATGTACAAACAGCAAAAACAGAACAGCAATAAATGCTGTACGTACTCCTCGATTTGCGTGCCCAAAAATATGCAATAAATGCAGCTGTACGGCCTCCTCAAAATCTGTGCAAACAGCAATTAATGCTGTTGTCCAAAATCTCGATTTGTGTGCCAAAACCACTGCAAAACTCTGTTGTATGGTACAGCCCCTTGCTGCCTCGATTTTCGTGCCCAATATTGCTGTATGGCCTGCTGTACGGCCTCCCTGCCTAGAAAACCGTGCCAAAAATCTGCCTTTTACTGTGTTATCTCAGTTGTACGGTCTTGCTGAAGTGCTGCCTTGGAAAGTGTGCCAAGCTGCTGCCTCCTTCTCCTCACTGCCCAGAAATCTCCCTTGCTCTCTTGCTCTCCTTCTCTCAATCTGCTCATGAAAGAATTAATGATCTTTTCCTCATTTTCCTCCTTTAACCTAACCCTAAGTGACTTTTGGGGAATCCCTAAATCCAATGGCTGAAATAGATTGAGATCTAGGGCTGAGATTAAATGCTCATTTAAATCTCACTTTCTATATTTTAATTCACCCCACTTTAATAAAGACCCACTTAGTCATTTATTTCCAAAGTCACTTTTCCTTTCTAATTTTACATTGACTTTATTAAAGTCACTTTAAAATTAGACTTTAGTAACTTTATCACTTAAAGTCACTTTTAAATTAGATTTGACTTTATAACTTTATAAAGTCACTTTAGTAACTTTATCACTTAAAGTCGCTTTAAAATTAGATTTGACTTTATAAAAATTATAAAGTCACTTTAGGAGAAAAATTAAATTCTTTTGGACACTTTTCCCTAGGCCAAAGATCAAAGCCTCAGGGAACCACCTGTCCTCCGGTACGAAATTTCAACATGGTCCTTGTCTGTCTTCCTCTGTTTCTTGGAATTCTGCTTCTCCGTCTCCTCTTGTGCCCACTACTAGCGACACTGCACCCATGCCTCGCGTGCGTCAAAGGATGTGTTTCCGCACGAGGAGCACTAGAGGTCAACTCCTGCACGCTCCCTCCAGCCCCTCAACCGAGTTGTCTTCCAGCCAGTCCAGTGATTATGCAGGTCGCTATCCAAATACTAAGAGTGGGCGGGGTCAGGTTGTAGGATCTGGCCACCGTATGGATTCCCCTGCTCCTCGTTTCCCCACCGCTAGTTCACCTTCTCCCATGACGTGCACTGCACAATTTTCCTTTAATTGCTCTCTCAACCGCCCACAAATTACAGCTTCAGTCACTGTGGTTTTCCGCGAGGAGGCCCAAACGGAGGAAGAATGCACCCGTCCGGCGAGTCTAAGCTCGGAAAAAGCCGGCCAGCATTCGGGCCTTCAGGAGGGGAGCCGTGGCATGAATGTGGAGGTAGCACCTAGCGATCTTGGACCTTCTGAAGGATGGTGCCGAATCGTCGAGGAGTCGGAGGAGTAGTTTGGCTAATTTGTTTTTCTTGCTTCGCGGCCCACTTAATTGGGCTGCTTTTAGATTATTTTACTGTGTTGGACCTTTGTAATATTTTTGAATTATGTAAATTAAACGTTCAAGACTGGTTTCCCCGTATGAGGGCAGTCTTCTTAATTTTTTGATCTTTTGATGAAAAATTTTCCATGAGTTTGGGCAATGATTTTGACTTCGATGTAATTTTATTCCCACTGTTAATAGATTAACTTTACTTAGAAAAAAAAATGTTGCCCTGTTTCTATTTTAAACCTGTTTTTTGAAATACAGAGCCATGTTTATATGGTCTACGTATTATACTCTTTCTCTGTATATCTACAGGAACCTTTTTGCTATGAACAGGGTGGATGTTGTAGCGAGCTACTAATGGAAACAAGCGAGCCTGAACCTTACATCTCGGATGCAACAGATGGTTACCAATTTTGGAATCAAGCGAGCTTGGGTTTCTGCAGATGGTTATCACACTCCTCACATGATTAGCGTTTTCTCTGTTCAAGGATTTTGGGTACTTTAATTTGTATTTGGAACAATGGACGTCGGTACTCTATCTATTGCTTTACTATTCTACATACTGCTATTTCACTTTCTTATAGATGCCTCGGGCATATTTGGATGCTTTCTCAGATTTGTAGATAATATCCATGTGGACCGTTACTGGGTTTTATATCATGTCCCTGTATGTGACATGGGGTATTTTTCTATCATTGTCTGGGGTGGGACTTCCACTTTTCTGGATGGATATTTGGGTTCCAATCTTGAGATGTGAAAATGTAATGACTTCATGGACTGTTTTACTTCATATAATATATTCAAAACAACGTTTTTTCTCTTGTGAAAAAAAAATGATTAATGTTTATCACTCTGCCTTCAAAACTAGCGATGTTGGTCTATGTTGTTGGTTTA
This sequence comes from Pinus albicaulis, assembly GCA_034641835.2. Taxonomy (NCBI): domain Eukaryota; kingdom Viridiplantae; phylum Streptophyta; class Pinopsida; order Pinales; family Pinaceae; genus Pinus; species Pinus albicaulis. Next base: position 1,690,339,355 of record CM076580.1, read on the forward strand.
TTGATATGGTATGATGGTCTTTTTATATTTTGGACATATCACACTCCTCACATGATTAGCGTTTTTCTCTGTTCAATGATTTTGGGTACTTTAATTTGTATTTGGAACAATGGACGTCGGTACTCTATCTGTTGCTTTACTATTCTACATATTGCTATTTCACTTTCTTATAGATGCCTCAGGCATATTTGGATGCTTTCTCAAATTTTCGATAATCTCCATGTGGACCGTTACTGGGTTTTATATCAAGTCCATGTATGTGACATGGGGTATTTTTCTATCACTTTCTGGGGTGGGACTTCCACTTTTCTGGATGGATATTTGGGTTCCAATCGTTAGATGTGAAAATGTAATGACTTCATGGATTGTTTTACTTCATATAATATATTCAAAACATCGGTTTTTCTCTTGTGAAAAAAAAAATGATTAATGTTTATCACTCTGCCTTCAAAATTAGTGATGCTGGTCTATGTTGCTGGTTTATTGATATGGTCTGATGGTCTTTTTATATTTTGGACATATCACACTCCTCACATGATTAGCATTTTTCTCTGTTCAAGGATTTTGGGTACTTTAATTTGTATTTGGAACAATGGACGTCGGTACTCTATCTGTTTTTTTACTATTCTACATACTCTATTTCACTTTCTTATAGATGCCTCGGGCATATTTGGATGCTTTCTCAGATTTGTCGATAATCTCCATGTGGACCGTTACCGGGTTTTATATCAAGTCCCTGTATGTGACATGGGGTATTTTTCTATCACTGTCTGGGGTGGGACTTCCACTTTTCTGGATGGATATTTGGGTTCCAATCTTCAGATGTGAAAATGTAATAACTTCATGGACTGTTTTACTTCATATAATATATTCAAAACAACGTTTTTTCTCTTGTGAAAAAAAAATGATTAATGTTTATCACTATGCCTTCAAAACTAGCTATGCTGGTCTATGTTGCTGGTTTATTGATATGGTCTGATGGTATTTTTATATTTTGGACATATCACACTCCTCACATGATTAGCGTTTTTCTCTGTTCAAGGATTTGGGTACTTTAATTTGTATTTGGAACAATGGACGTCGGTACTCTATCTGTTGCTTTACTATTCTACATACTGCTATTTCACTTTCTTATAGATGCCTCGGGCATATTTGGATGCTTTCTCAGATTGTCGATAATCTCCATGTGGACCGTTACTAGGTTTTATATCAAGTCCCTGTATGTGACATGGGGTATTTTTCTATCATTGTCTGGGGTGGGACTTCCACTTTTCTGGATGGATATTTGGGTTCCAATCTTCAGATGTGAAAATGCAATGACTTCATGGACTGTTTTACTTCATATAATATATTCAAAACAGCGTTTTTCCTCTTTTAAAGTTTCATTTTTTTTTTAAATGGAACCTGTCGTCGCTATACCGACACCTTGTAAGCATCGGAATTGCGACAGATTAGAAACATCGGAAGAGCGACAGTATAAAAACGTCGGACCACATTTCGTCGCAATTGCGACCGTTTACAAACGTCGGAAGAGCGACGTCCAAAATGTCGGACCACATTTCGTCGGAATTGTGACAGTTTACAACCATCGGAAGAGCGACGTCCAAAACGTCGGACCACATTTCATCGTAATTGTGACAGTTTACAAACGTCGGAAGAGCGACGTTCAAAAAGTCGGACCACATTTCGTCGGAAGTGCGACAGTTTACAAAGGTCGGAAGTGCGACGGATTGGGAAACGTCGGAAGAGTGACGCTTGTTTGGAAGCGACAGAAAAAGTGTCGATAGTGCGACACTTTTTAATTGCGTCGAAACTACGACGGTATGGTAAACCATGTTTTTCCCGCCCTCAAACTGTCGCTCTTGCGATGACTATGTGTCGGAATAGCGACGAATTGGCCGTCGAAATTTCCGCCAAATTTTCTAGAGTGAGGCCATTTTTCAAATTCTAATAGGCCTACGGCCTAGTCCTCAGACTCCTGGGCCCTTCTAAGATTATCCCTAGGGCCTCTCGACTCACCTAAGGAAGACTTGAACCTATAATTTGGATGAGGGTCTTGTAAACATAGTTAGGGATTTAGTCTTCTTTAAAACTTGGTTTTTGTTTCATACTTAACATAAGCAGGGTTCGGTTAAGATAGAAATACTTAGGTAGTTTTTCCCTTCCATAAGTGTCTTGGTTTTAATGGTTGCTCTATGATCCAAGCCCTAACACCATGTTGATATTTCATGATTTCTTATATTGATAAGTACTTCCAATGATTACTTCATTATTTGTCTTGTATCACATTTGTCATTAAGTAATTACACATAGAAAATCTCAACAATAAAACAATAAAGACGGTAGGATCATGAAGAGACAATCAAACAAAAGAGAGACAAATATTATCATGGGAAAACCCTAAATCAGGGAAAAAACCCAACAACCTTATCTTAGAGAAATTTTTCCTATTCAACAAGGAAGAAAAACTGAGTTTTCTAGTCAAATCAAGTCAAACTAACAAGTAATTAAACCTAAGTCAAAATTGGTCAAACTACCTATGAATAACCTCATAAATTTGGTTAGTTGTGCCTCAAAAAATTTGGTTTTCCTCAAACAATTAGGTCTTCCTTAGAAGAATTCGACCTGCCTCAAATGTCTTCCTTCTATTCTTCCTCAGATTTCGTCCTTCTATTCTTCCTTAGACTCCATCATTCTATTATTCCTTAGATTTCGTCCTTTATTTTGGCTCAAATTTCATCCTTTTTATCATCCATGTCTGAACAAAAAGTAATTTGAATTGATGCCCAAATGGAGATGATAAATTCCAATATATAGATGTTGAATGAGCCAAATAAGAGCATCCCTTCACTGGGGTCGACTTGAAGCCAACCTTACATTTGGAGGAAAAAATTCAAAATTTTAAAATTCATTTTTTTCTTCTTTTGAAGTTCACTTGGAATCCATATATATATTCATCCTTTCTTGTATATTTGGAGGTATAAAACTTAATTATGAAGACTGAACATAGCTACAAAATTCAACAAGGTTAACACTAGCAAATGGTTTTATTTGCACCATAATTGCTCATAGTTCTATTTTTAAATGTTTTGGATACAAACCAACTTCCTTCACCATCCACAACACCATTAATGCTACCAGAAAGCTTAGAGAGAAGCCATCTACTCTAACCTAACTAAGTAGTACAAGTTTAACCAATACTTATGTGCATTGAGGTATTAAGGAGACAATGTTGTGATCTTAATCTTATCCTTCTCTCATATGTTGTCCACTCTAAGCCATGTAATTTTTTGTGGTATATGAAGCCACGATTATAAGTCATATGGATTTGTGATCCTTAATCTGATCAACAACCTTGTCTAGTCACTATGTCCTGCATTACAATTACAACCCATCTCATGCTACAATCAAATATCTTTGGAGTGACTGTTGTAGATTTTAAAGTAGGCAACTACCATAATATGGAGACCACATCATGGGCATTGTAGATAAGACTTCATGAATTGCAAAGTAGAAGAATTGGGTGTGTGGTTTAGACAACAGTACAACATAAGCATATTGTAGATAACCCTTAACTATAGTCAATAAAAACCCATTTTTTTTATAGAATGTGGGATCTATTATGGTGGCCAGAACATCCCTGGCAACCATCTTTAGATCTAGCCTTCCTCTCAAAAATATTATCTAAAAGGGTGTTTCTAGATTGCCTAAAAACTGAAGGAACCACTACATTTTGACTCATGTTATGCCAAAGGAGAACTAGATAGCCACACCAATGAGCCTAACCCATATTATAATAAAAAAATTACTTTTTGAATCGAAATACCTACCAATCCTTAAATACACCCACTCTTAACAAACTTGCAGTGAGAATTGGTGGATTGCCCATGAAGGGGATTCTTAGATAGACATATATGTTAACAGAACCTGTTACCTTTTCATTGAACTCAAGTTGTATTAAAGCAATGGTAAATGGGCATTTCAACCAAGCAACCAACTCTACCATCAATAACCAGAACATTTAGTGGCTTTATTGTCACTCCCTTAATACATCCATTTCAAAATACAATGTAAGGGGTAAGATTTCCTATAAAGCAATGAACAGAAAAAATTCTCAATCCTCTTTTGAGTCCATATTGTGACTATGAACTCTAACAATCCATAAAAAAAGTCACACAAAACATGGCCTCAGCACAAGAAAAACAATAAGGTTTCCTTTTTAGCATCTATTTCTATTAATAAAAGCAACATGTTTCCTTTTCTTGTTAAAGTTTAAAGGGAAAATGACTTTTACATGTAATTCCATTGATGGGTAAAACTCATGTGTTTTCCATATTTTATCTTTTGAACTTTTATACATAATTAAGCGTTTATCCCACGGCGGGAGTGTTACACAGCATTTTGTCACTCTCCCTACAATCCCCAACTCGCACATTGGAGGGTCATTTCTGTGACTAATAAGAAGTGTCATGCCTTGCAAAGACCATCATTGCATCCCTTTACATGAGAGCAATATTCCTCCTATTGACATTTCCCTGAGCAAGACTATAAAAACCCTTGTTTTTTCCTTGGCGCGAGTAGTCAGTTACACTCCCGCGTCGAGCTAGAAAATTAACACTGAGCTCGCGCCAGCTGGCGCTCTATGCCAGTTAAGCGCCCGCGCCAAGCTGTTTATGGAATGTTTTTTAAAAATAGAGGTGGAGGTTCCATTTCAACCACCTCGAGGATGAGTCATTGATAGTGGTTGAACTAAAACAACCACAGACTCCCTCCTTTAATTAGTAGTTTCCACCTCTCTTGGAACTCTCCTAAAGGATAGGACTCCCTCCCACCTTTGTAGGGATCCCAACCTCCTCCTTCTCCTCTATAAAAGAAGCTATCTCTCTTAGTACAAGCTAGTTGAACTTGAAGAACTGATACTATAGCTGAATGACTACAGAAGATAGATAGAATGAACTACGTTGAGGAGATATTGAGTCTATGCCCTCACCCCATCTGAATTCCCTTACGAACATCTGAGACACGCTTCGCCTGAACCCCACTGGAGGAGACTGCGACGTCAAAGCATCGGTTGTAACTCTTCCTTCTATTCATTTATATACATGACTACTGTTTGGTTCCACTATTGTGTAATGCGATATGTTTAGCCCTCTTTGACTGGTTAATAGTTATGAGTGAAACTATGATGTCATATGTTGTTCTTGTTTCTTGTTCTATGTGCAGGTATCCGCGTGTAACAGCAAACGGATTGTGATTTTCCAAGGCAGGAGTGAGAGGCTACTACTCTTTCCACAACAATGACAGTGTTGGATTCCAGGTAGGTCGATCTACCATGTCTCTTGTCCATTCATTAACTAGGAAGCAACACTTTAGTGTGTCCCTTTGTTTCTAAACCCAATCTAGGGCTAGAGGCATCGTCTCTGTCCACAGAGAGGATTTACCTACGTAACAAATTTGCGACTCCACTGGGGATCAATGCGAGTTTTTCGTTTCATCCTGTTGGGTCAGTTTCGATTATCAATTTTTTTCTCTATCTTTTTCTGGTTTGTTTGCTTAATTTCTATCCTCTGTTCAGTTCCATAGTGTCAATATTGGCCTCTGCTCATTAAGTTTTGGTTTTTCCTCTTTTTCCCATAGGTATCTAGCTTGGCGTGGTTTTTGTCTGAACAATCACGACAAATGGCGCAGGTTTCTCTTTTTTCACTCACGCCAACCCCTGTATGGCGTGGCTTACCACCTTACAGTCGCGCCAACCCCTATAGGTTTTGGTTGTACCTCCTTAATGAGTCTTTTGGTCAATTGTGCTTGCTTCAGGGTTATTTTTTGGGTGTGATTTAGCCTTTGGAACTGTGTTGACTACTGTAGACTTCTTTCTTTCATTTGTTTTTCCATTTTCCCGTCAGTGTCATTTAAGGCCTTAGGGTTTCTAAGTGTTCTTGTACACTGACCCTTCTGTTTGAAACACAAGTCTATTTGATTGTTGTCAGCCTCGTTTCGTTTTGTGTCATTGCGCTAAGTTTTTCTTGATCCTTTTGAGTGTTTGTTTTGGTTCAATGGTCTTTTTGTTTCATCAATTGATCCTTCTCCTTAGTGCTCCAAGCATCGATTTGGGAAATTATCTCTATTTGATTAAAAGTTTGTTGCATTAGCTTGAATGTTTTTTTGTTTGTTTTGTTTCGGTTGAGTCATTCAATTTTAAATCTCTACATTCACAAAACTCAAACTAGTGTTTATTTTTTTTCCATTTGAATTAGTACATTGTGTGCTTTTTTCATTGAAAAATAAAAAAATATGTTTCGCATTCTTTCGTTGCATCGAAATTGAAACATTCCTTTGCATAACTAGCCTTTGTCATCTAGGAAGGAGTTTTGTTTTCAATTTATTGCATTAGAGGCATTAGAAGTTTTCTTCGTATCCTTCCTTTGTTTGTTATTGTTTGAAAGATTTCTATCCGTCTTATAACTAGCATTCATCGAACTGAAATGATGTTCATTTGCATATAGTTTGCATTTAGGAAGTTGAGCTCCAAATTCGACAGGGCCTTGAAATTGGAATATAATCCAAGATTAACTTTAAAATTTACTCAATGAACCTAAGGCAACATTGAAACCTAACGCAACATTTGTAGTGGTATAGTCTATAGATGTGTTCCAGCGTCTTAAAACCTAGTAGCTGTCGTTCGCCATCTGGCTTTAGATAGCGCTAGTATAGACTTGTGCTCCCCGTACCATTGAGTATATAAAGGGAGACCCCTCTAGGTTGCAATCCTTTATCCATAGGAAGCCGATTCTACCGCCTTGTAACCGTGATACACCGAACACAACATTCGGGGAGATTACCTGCACGTATGTTAAGTCCTTGGTCATTTCTCTTTCATTTGATCACCAAGGTGTATATGGCAGTTCACGGAAACCTAGTACACCCTCTTGCTTAGAATTCATAAGTATTCATTTTGATCTTTTCGTGACTCTTTAAACAAGAAGAGAGATCATCGAGCATTTTTCCTTTCACGCTCGCTTCAACCTGAAAGTGATAGAGTCACCTTTTGCCTGTTTCACGACTCTTAAAATATGAAACAACAGAGTTTTGTTTCAATGTCCTAAAAAATTAAACACCCACGAAATATTCTTGGTTAAAGTTAACTTCCTTAGTATTTTTTTAGGGTTGTTACCATGGCAATGCTTTTGGAGTTTACCAACCAAGGAATCCCCTCCGAAGGAAATCCTGTTCATTTTCCTACTTTTGGAAATGTTGGTGCTCCTTATATGGCAACATTATCCATTCCTGGGTTAACTGTTGGTTTGCTTGTCTGGTTGTTCTCGACCTCTGTGGTCTCGAATGTTCCATCTGTTGTACAACCGTCCCCTCCACCTGAACAACATCATGTTGATTCTAAGGTGGACCTCTCCACTTCTTCGCATGTTTCTTCTTCCTCCTCTTCTACTTCACCTGGTGAAAGTATGGATTTTAGTAACCAGGTGGCTAAGAAGAAGAAGTCAGTTAAGAGAGAGGCTAGCTCTGCAGATATTGCACCTCAGACATCTTCCATTGATAAACCATCCAACCTTCCATGGAAAGTCAAATTCCCTTGCATGTTGTGCAAAGGTGACCATCTTCTTCGAGACTGCCCTGGAATTCCCAAGGTACTTGAAGCATGGTCTGACGGTCGTTCATCGTTGCTTTTGGCTTCTGGAAATCATATTGGTGGCACATATTTGACTAGTTCTGATAAGACTCATAAGAAACAGGGTAATATTATGAATCCCTGTAAGTTGTATAAAGGGCATCATCCCATTCACCTTTTTCCGTACATGGATGAATCCATGAGAGTGTTGGACAACTCTACTATTTATGCAACCTACCTTCCGGTTGGTTACCAGAAGCTTTCTTTGAGTCCTCCGCTAGTTTATTCAATGATCGGTCAAGAGTCATCTTTGGTCGATCCCATTCCCTCGGAAATTCAAATTCATGAATCCATTCCCAACCAACCATTGGTCATGGAATAGGTCGACCTGATCCCGCCTACTGTTCATCAGGTATTTTCTGTTGAAAATGGGTCTCATACCCCTCACGTTCCTCTTGTTTCTTCAGATTCATCGGACTTGGAGAAATATTCTCCAATCCTTGTAGTTCAAGAAGCTACTGCTCTTGCTCCCACGATGGAGGTCGAGGAGGATGCTCCTCTTGCTCCGATAACACCAAAGGAAGACCATCTCAGTTCGATGGTACACCCTCCAAGTATTTTGATCGCTTCCTTCGATTGGAGTCGATTTGCGGGATACCGCCTTCCTTCTTATGTGCCTTTTGAGATCGTGGTACAAAAATTTGATGTGGTTGTACCCAGCACCATTATAGAGGAAGGTGCGTCTGTTATTATTATGTCTTCCACTACTTAGTAAGCTTTTGGTTCTCCACCGCTTGTGCCTGTTACGTAGAATTTGCTTTAACAGAGGAACCAGTCAACCGTTAGGGATCCTTCCGAAGTTGCCTATTGCCTTGGGAGAAAAAATCGTCTATATAGACATGATGGTGGTCCAAGGTCCCTTGGATTTTAATTTACTCTTGGGCCGCAACTATGCTTATGCCATGGGGGCGGTTGTCTCTTCCCTCTTTCATGTGATCTGTTTTCCACACAAAGGTCAGATCGTGACCATTGATCAGCTTTCATTCTTTGGTCCTGAGATGGCAGTTGGCCCACCATAATCTCTTCTGGGTCTTTATCCGCCGGTTGTATCTTCCCCGTCGTGGGTTAATTATGTCGCTACTTGTCCTGTGCCCGTATTCAGTGATAGTGTCGTTGTGCATCGTGTGTTGGCATCATTGGGTCCTGATTTCCGAGATGTTGTTCTCCCATCCGGTGCGGAACTCTTGAAAGCCATGACTTCTTATTCATCATGATGAAAGGTCCTCAGAACATAGTTCGTTTTCTCGTGTCAAGCTCTTTAAAAATGAAACAAGGTTGTTGGAGCACAGTTCGTTTCCTTGTGTCAAGCTCCCTAAAAAATGAAACAAGATGTTGAGGATGGTTCTTTTAATGTATCAACCTCGTTAAAACAATGAAACACATTCCCGTTCAGTTCAAGTCTTTGATTAGATCTCGTAAAGTCCCAGTCGAGTCTTTCTCTTGGTCTCATAATTGAACCTTCATTCCATCCACCTGTTAGTAACCAATAGTCTACTCCGGTGAGTGCACTGAAGCTTGGGGGGCATGTACCTCGAATTGAGTCACCATGCTGGGGGCATGCAAACATTTCAAGCATAGTTTGTTTCCGATTCAATCTTGTGTAAAAAAGAAACTGGTTTCAAGCATAGTTTATATTTGTTTCAAGCTTGTGTAAAAATGAAACCAACTTCAAGCAGAGTTTGTTGATTTCCATCTTGTGTAAAAATGAAACCATTCCCATTTTACCTCTCGTGATTTCCATTTTATCAGCCTGTTCTAGATGAGCCTTGGTTTTCTCATTCCATCGTCACCGTCTTCTTGGCCGATCATATGCCTTCACTTGATTGTATTACCCATTCTTGAGGAACCGTTGCAATGAGTGGTCTTGTTAGCCAACCTCTTGACCTTTACTTGTTCTGAGTAGTTCCACTATCACCGGAACCAATTGCTACCCTTAATACCACTCGTTCCTCCAGGTGGAGTCATCTTTCAGCTCTTTTCTAACTCTCTAAAAATTGAAAATATTGTCGAGACTCTTGTCATTTCGAACTCGTTAAATGGCTGTGAAGCAATATCTACCTAGTATACATTTACCCCTTTTTCGAGCTAGGATAGATTAGTTACGAAAAAGGAATACCTTAGCCTATCGCGACTAAGAGGTTCTTTCAGATATTGTTTTCTACCTTTTCGGATCTGAGAGACTATTTACGAAAAGTGCCATGATGAAGTTTTCTTTTCTGCCTTCTTTTCAAACTCTCTAAACATGAAAAGATGTCGAGTTCTCCCTTTGTCAGAGTCGTTAAACTCTGGTGACATTAGATTTCGTTGCTATGATGTTACTCGAGTTCCTCCTTCCTAGGACTCATGAAATGTACTAGGTGTCCGAAGGACAAACTTACAGCACAAGCATATGCTATCCCCTTCAAGCTTGTTTTAAAACTAATTGGGGTACTCGCTAGAAATGGTGGGGGAAAATGGAACCAAGTTTTAGTTATGTTGGCAATATGTCGCTCTTGAACATGGCACTTGTCTACATTCGTGTCAGGTTGGGGACATCTCATTTCATCATTTTCGCCTCCATGGGTTTGGGTAATCTCTTTTGACCTCTCATCTGCTCCTTGCCACATCATCATGACCTCAAATCCTTTGATGTCAAATACTGCCAAATCCAGTGTCATGTTGCTGATATGTTCACGAGAAGTTTGTCTCTGCAGTGTTCAACCTCCCTCTGATTCTCTGTTGGTCCTGATTCACTATTATCATGTTCCTCTGTCTCGTATCGATGATGTGGGAAACATTATGGCCCACCTTCAATCAGGTCATTCCTTTCGACTTCAGCTCATTATCCAGGAATTTGATCGAGAGACTCTATTATGGTACCTTCGAGCCTACATGCCTTAATGGCAGTTTTTTCACATTCGACAGAAGGTCCACATCATTGGCCTTCGATCAAGTGATTATGCGGATGTTCGACGCCAGATCATTGTTCACATTCCGTGGACTGTACCGGTTGTACCTTGAGAGCCATTGTCATTATTGGTGGTTTCTCTCGTGCCTGTTAACAGCTTTCATCATTGGCTGGTAAGCAGGTGATTTTCTTGCATGTTCGACTTCAGCTGATATTTTCGCATGCTTGAATTTGTACTTGTTCGGGTCGAGATGGAACGCAAGACCCTGGGTTTTTTTCTAATAAAATCCAGGCTACGGATTTTTGTGGATTATCCTGACTTATTACATGACTCTTTTGATTGGATGACTGCGACCATACCTGAGTCTATTTTTTTATCCTTACTGCCGGATGGTTGTGTCCATACCTCAAATCACAGTTTTTATATATACTTTATTATGGATGGTTTCATCCATGCCACATGTTCATGTATCAAAGATATCAGTTGTATTCATAATTGCAGGTTTTCTGGTAGCGGTGTTTGGTTCGAATGCATTCTCATAAAGTATTTCGCCCCTCCCTCTCCCTCGGACCTCATCCTTTAGGGGGCATCTGTTACACATCATTTTTTCACTGTCCCTACAATCCCCAACTCGCACATTGGAGGGTCATTTCTGTGACTAATAAGAAGTGTCATGCCTTGCAAAGACCATCATTGCATCCCTTTACATGAGAGCAATATTCCTCCTGTTGACATTTCCCTGAGCAGGACTAAAAAATCTTGTTTTTGCCTTAGCGCGAGTAGCCAGTTACACTCTTGCGCCGAGCTGGAAAATTAACACTGAGCCCGTTCCAGTTGGTGCTCTATGCCAGTGTAGCACCCGCGCCAAGCTGTTTATGGAATGTTTTTTTAAAATAGAGGTGGAGGTTCCATTTCAACCACCTCGAGGATGAGTCATTGGGAATGGTTGAACTGAAACAACCACGAACTCCCTCCTTTAGTTAGTAGCTTCCACCTCCCTTGCAACTCTCCTAAAAGATAGGACTCCCTCCCACCTTTGTAGGGATCCCAACCTCCTCTTTTTCCTCTATAAAAGAAGTTATCTCTCTTAGTACAAGCTAGATCAACTTGGAGAACTGATACTATAGTTGAATGACTAGAGAAGATAGATAGAAGGAACTACGTTGAGGAGAGCTTGAGTCTATGCCCTCACCCCATCCGAATTCCCTTACGAACATCTGAGATGCTCTTCGCCTGAACCCCACTAGAGGAGACTGCGACGTCAAAGCATCGATTGTAACTCTTCCTTATATTCATTTATATACATGACTACTGTTTGGTTCCACTATTATGTAATGTGATATGTTTAGCCCTCTTTAACTAGTTAATAGTTATGAGTGAAACTATGATGTCGTATGCTGTTCTTGTTTCTTGTTCTATGTGTAGGTATCCGGGCGTAACAGCGAACGGATTGTGATTTGCCAAGGTAGGAGCGAGAGGCTACTACTCTTTCCGCAACAACGACAACGTTGGATTCCAGGTAGGTCGATCTACCATGTCTCTTGTTCATTCATTAACTAGGAAGCAACACTTTAGCGTGTCCCTTTGTTTCTAGACCCACTCTAGGGCTAGAGGGATCTTCTCTGTCCATAGAGAGGATTTACCTACATAACAGGGAGGAAAAAATTGAAGTGCATATAGCTTAAGTTGTTGAGAGTACCAGTGGGTATGTCACTGGAGACAACATTGATAAAGTTCAACAAAAGCATGGCGATAATCTCATGTTCCATAGAGTGTTGTTGAAGACAAAAAGACAGCTCAAAGAGGATCCAAAGCAACAAAAGGCTATCTTCAATACTAAATGCAAAATCAAAGGTCATTTTTGATATCTCATTGTTGATGGAGGTACCATTAAAAAAATTTAGAGTCTACTAAGGTGATTTAGAGGATAAACATCCAAATGCATATAGTCTTTTGGTTATAAAGGGGCATCATGTCGATGTGTCAAAACAACGCTTGGAAAGTTTCTACTTAGAGAACTAGCATGAACAAGTTCTATGTGGCGTTGTACGAATAGATCTCTAGCACTTTTTGTTAGGAAGGCCTTGATAATTCAATAGTAAAGTTGTTCATGATGGCATGAAGAACACCTTTTTGCTGGAGAAGGTTGGAAAAAGATTAAGGTTGTTGTTGTTAAGAGAGGAAAGATAGGACAAAAATAACAACTACTACAAAGTAATGTTGTGTACAATACAAGAAATCATGAAAGAGGAGAAAGGGGTGATATGTGTTTTGCAATTTTTTCAAAATATGTGAAATCTGAATTGGAGAAAAGTGCAGCGCCCATAGACATTACAACATCGCTAAAAGTGTTTAAGTTACTTTAGATGAACTTTTGAATCAATTGTCATGCGCTGGAGTATTTTCCATCAAATTGACTTGATGCCAATTTCAATTTTACCAGATAAAGTACCCATAGATTGACTCTAGTGGAGAGTGAGGAGATCAATAGGAAAGTCTAAGAACTATTGAACAAAGGACTAATCACAAAAAGCTTGAGTCCATGTGCAATATTGATTGTACTAGCACTGAAGAAAGGAGGAGAATAGAGGATGTGCACTGATTTAGTGACCATGATCAACAACATCACCATTCAGTATTGGCTTTTGTTACTGAGAATGAACGATTTAATGCACTATTTGAGTGGAGAGAAATGCTTCACCACAACTGGATGAAGAGTAGGTATCACCAAATTAAAGTTCAAGAAGGTGATGAATGAAAGACAACGTTCAAGATGAAGGGTTTTTCAAATCATTATCATGCCATTTGGGTTGTTAAATGTGTCCAACATTTTCGTGAGGTTGATGAATGAAGCATTGAAATCATACTTGGGGAAGCTTCTGGTTGTATATGTCAATGATGTACTTGTGTTCAAAAATACAAAGGAGTCCCTGATGCATTTGAAGCAAGTATTGAAGAAACTGAAATGAGGTAACTTTAATAAATCTACAGTGGTGTTCATTCAGGAAGGAAGAACTCACGTATTTAGGATTCATGATATCTAAAGATGGGTTGAAGATGGATCCAAAGAATGTGAGAGCCATTGTGAAGTAGCCTATACCGAGAAGGATATTCATGGTAAGAAGCTTTCATGGTTTGGCAAGATTATATCAAAGAAAAATAAAAATAGAAACATTGAAAAATTATTGGCACTTGTGTGTAGCAATGTGCGGGAGGAAAAGAGAGTCTAGTGGAATGCAACAACACAATGAGGTTTTGTGTTGTTGAAAAAGATAACGGGAAAATCATGTATTAGGTTTACCAGATTTCGCTAAAGTGTTATAAGTGGATTATGATGCCAACAAAACTAGAATGGAAGCAATGCTTAGCCACGAAGGTATTCCTGTTGCATATTTCAATGAGAAGTTAAAAAATGCAAAAACAAAAAATTCAATCTATGATTAGGAATTTTATGCCATCAAGGCATTGAAGAAGTGAAGGCACTACTTGTTGGTGAAAGAATTGTTTTATAGTTTGATCATGTTGGTCTTGTCAGATTTAGTTATTAAACACTCACACAAACAAGAAAATGCATAAAATGAGAAATTGAATCAGACATACGAACACAAAATATTTACGTGGTAAAACTCTAACAATGTATCAAGGAAACCTCTGTTGGAAATACTGAGAGGGCAGGGGGTGAATCAATATTCCTTTCAATTAAAGCATTAGTTAATCTTCAACTATTATCATTGTTTGTACAATGATAGCAGCAAACAAGAGAAACACAAATGCACATAGTTTTTAAAGTGGAAACCCACTCCGGGACAAAAACCACCTAATGTTTTTCTAATAATTCTTTAATATTCAACTCCAATTGAAAATAAAGCTCCAACTTCCTAGAATCTAGAAAAGCATTCTTCTCCAGCTCCCACTGGATGGATGTTCCAATGCCCGAGATTCTTCAGTAGTCAACTGAATGGATGCCCCAACACCCAATGAGCTACAACTCACCCTAGCACCACCCTACCACCCTATAGAAGAATAAAAGAAGAATGGACTCCCGTACCAGGGAAAATGGTCCACTTTACAATGATATAGAATGATGCAGAAGAAAAAGATATACTAGACCATAACCCCAACTTTGACACAACCAGCTAATGAGATCCTAGACCTCCCAACGCTTCCTCTTCAACCCTTAGCAGATAGACACTAGTACAATTTTTACAATAATGTATTTACAATGACTTAGTACAATGATACCTTTACAATGATTGTATACAATGCTGCCCACTTGAAGACTTCATATGATGAACTTCTTGTTGCTGTTATGCACCTTGGTTACTTCTCTTGTCATGCTACCCTCTGTTGCACCTTGCTTTTCTTTGTTTCCGTAGAAAGTCTGGTCCTTTGCAACCCTTGAAAACACATGATCTAGCTTTTTCTTGCCTTCTAGGAGCTCGATATTGAATCTAGTGTATCTCTGTTATTTCGTATCCTCAATATCTGATTTTCGGTCCTCTAGTAGTCCTCTGATTCTTCTTTCCAATGCCACAGGTCTGACCCAATTTGGATTCACCAAGAGAGATTTATACCCAATCGCTCACAATTCCCTAATTAAGGACTATTTCAGCATAGCGCACTTGTACGGCGTGCCACGTGTCACTATTTCTTAATTTGTCTTGAAATTGATAGAGCTAAAAGTACAAATTGTGTAGTATCTTCCACTTTTTACGGAATTCTAATCTGATACTCAGAGAGAGAGTTATGACGAATTTACCAAGGTCACTTCTTTGAGATGAATTTCAGGAGCCTGCAAAAACCCTGACTTCCATAGATCATATCTCCAAAAATATTAAGCACCTTGATCTGAAATTTTTACTGCAGCGTCCTCAGGATTTCGGCTTCGCCTCATAAAATTTTCAGCTTCTAAACCTTCGTAGAAAAAAATTTAGAGCGCAAATTCCACGATGACCTGTTTCAGATGGTCGAATCCCTTGCATAAGGAGAAAATGAAGATCACAATTTATATGAATGCTTAAGTTGAGAGGGGCTTCAACAAGTGAATGTGGGATGGATTTTAGGAGCTTAAAAAATATTAATTATGACTTTTCAAAGACCCATGCCCCAACCCCATGGGGTTTTAGCCCACTAACTGGGGGTACAAACTTCAAACATGAATATCTCTCAAAACGTGAAGAATTACATGGCGTGCCATATATCAACGGAAAAATCTCGACAAGTAGAAACCATTAAAAGAATTATTGAACCAGAATATATTAATTTTTAAGGTCAAAATTCCCATGAAATATTGGGTTAGCCCGTGGTGCTTCTTGGGTTGACATCAATGACAACCGCTGATCAAAAATCTCCCCCTTTGGCATTGATGGCAACACAAGTACTCCCCCTGCGATCATGACACCTCTTCCTACAACATTCTCTCCCCCTTTGACATCAATGGCAAAGGTCAACTCCCCCTGAAACACAACCATCCTGTGGACCTGTACACACTTCCACTTCCCCTGACACACAACCGTCCTGTAGACCTGTAATCTAATGAGAACTTGGGAGAATCCCAAGCTTTTTATGAAGATATTCCAATGCTGGTGAATATTTAATATGTGATTCTTTTGGTGCTGCTTGGAATCTTGCTACTTGCCCAACTGCTTGCATAACATCTGGTTGGGAGGTTGTTACATATAGAAGACTACTAATCATAGATCTATACAACCTTTGATCGACATCCTTAGATGAGTCATCTATGCTCAATTTGCAACCCGTTACCATTGGAGTAAGAATGTGTTTACAATCTTCTATTTTAAATTTCCTGAGAATTTCCTTGATGTACTTGGCTTGACATATAAATAGTCCTTTCTCTTGCTGAGATATTTGAAGCCCTAAGAAGTATGTCAGCTCACCAAGTAAAGACATCTCGAAATCACTTTGCACCTTTGTAGAAAAATTCTTACTTTGTCGATCATCATTGCTACCAATTATTGTATCATCCTCTTTAGCTATTAGACATGCTTTAGTTGCTTCATCCATAACATATATGTCGTTTGGAGCTCGACTTGTTGTAGCCACAATTTCACCATACACGCCTTTCCTGATTTCACATTTCGTGGAGTTGAATAGTATTGTGTGTCCTTGATCACACATTTGTCCAACACTGAGCAGATTGTGATTCATGTTTTCAACCAATAGAACATTCTTGGCTAGAACATCTTTTCTTTCGAGAGTGA
Source organism: Pinus albicaulis (assembly GCA_034641835.2). Lineage (NCBI taxonomy): Eukaryota > Viridiplantae > Streptophyta > Pinopsida > Pinales > Pinaceae > Pinus > Pinus albicaulis. Next base: position 1,690,356,148 of record CM076580.1, read on the forward strand.
CAGTACCTGATCCTATAACATTTGAAGATCCATCATTTCCAAAGGACACAGTTCCATCCTTCTTCTCTTTCAGAGATACAAATTTATTTCTATCTCCAGTCATATGCGTTGAGCAACCGCTATCAAAATACCACACATCTTTGTTCTTTTGAGCCTTGAGAGCGAGAGCACAATTATCATTCTTCTTCTTCTTCCATGTTCGTTCATTCTATGGCTTCGAAGATTCTTCTGGGGGATTTTCAAGTCTGCAATCTTTGGCTATGTGTCCAAAGTTTTGACATTTTTAACATTCAATATTATTTCTTAAATGTTCAAATCTATTGATGTTTCGCTGAGCCCTGGGAGGTTCATATTTGACACATCTCCTAGAATTGTATTCGTTCCTAGGGTACGTGCGACATTCTACAGCTTTATGACCAAGTTTTCCACATGAATAACAGTAGCCATAAAAAATATGTTGGTACCTGGATGGAAATTTTCATCGAGGAATTGTCTTCCAAGGTTGTTCTTGCGAATCTTGTCCAATGGAGTCTACATGCATGTCAGATCTCATAGTTTCATTGTATTTTGTTGTAGAAGGTCCTGCTTCTTCTTCTTTGTAACCGATGCCAATTTTGTCATTGTTAGATCGTTGATTGTTGATGAGTTCTTCCAATGCCCTTGCACTGTTGGCATAGTTTTGGATAGTTTTTCCTTTCTGCACTTCCTCACGCAGCGAAACTACTTCGGCTTCTAATTCTTCCCTTTCTTGGTTGCTTTCTTCCAAATTCTTTTGAAGTGACTCTTCAATGCATTTGTGTTCTTCAACTTCAATTTTGAGACCTTGAACTTGTTCTTCAAGAGTTTTGGAACGAATCTTCTTCGCCTTGAGATCTTTTATAAGCTTGATTGCTTCCTCATAAAATTCATCTATGGTCCATCCTTCTTCTTTGTTGTTTGATACCTCTTGCTTATTGTGCTTGGCCATAAACAATACTCTCTCATTGGCTTCTTCTTCACTATCATTGTCTTCGTCGGATGATGAGCTATCTTCTTTAAAGAGAAAGTTCCTTTTGGATCCTTACTTGTTGAATTTATTAAAGCCTTTCTTTCTTTTTGAGTTGTCATTACTTTTGTTTGGACATTTTGCTGCAAAATGCCCAACCTCATTACAGCTGAAACATATCAATGGAATTTTACCTTTGAATTTTCCCTTACCAATTTGTAGTTTTCTCGTGAAGTAAGCATATTCTTCATCTGAAAGACCTTCATCATCTCCCTTTTCTTCACACTTGCAGGTGCATGTCTTTTCAATTGAAGGTTGTTTATCCTTATTGGTTTTCTTAGATGCAACGAACGCAGTTTCTAGATGCGAAGTACCCTCTTCTTCATCAAGTCTCATTTCATATCCTATGAGAACTCCATGTAATTCCTCTTTGTTGAGTTTGTCCAAATTTGCACTGTATTCTAAGACCGATACCTTTGGGTTGAATCTCCTTGGTAACGTTCTAAGAATATTTCGTATAATAGTCTTCTCGTCAATTGGCTCTCCCGATCCTTCCAGAGTATTGGTTATTTCATCAACGTATTGAAAGTATGCAGCGATGTTGCAATCTTCTTTCATTCTGAGTTGCTCAAATTTTGCTCTATATATTTGAAGCTTTTCTTCTTTGACATTTGAGTTACCTGCATATATATTGTCAAGCTTGTCCCATACATTTTTGGCGGTTTTACAACCCAACACCTTATGATAAGCAAATTCAATAAGTCCACTGATAATAATATTCTTTGCTTTTGCATCATTTACCAAATTCTTCTTACCTTGTTTGTCCGTGGTTGATGTAAATCCATCTTGAACAATGTCCCATACTTCGTAACCTTGCACCAAGAGATAGACCTCCATTATTCCTTTCCAAAGTGCATAATTATTTTCATTGAATAGAGGTACACCATTCTTGGTATGCTCCGTGACCTCCTTCCAGCTGTTAAACTACTATTGAAGGAACCAAGCTCCGATACCAATTGTTGGAAATACTGGGGGCGGAGGGGGGGAATCAATATTCCTTTCAATTAAAACATTAGTTAATCTTCAATTATTATCAGTGTTTGTACAATGATAGCAGCAAACAAGAGGAACACAAATGCACATAGTTTTTAAGGTGGAAACCCACTCCGGGACAAAAACCACCTAATGCTTTTCTAATAATTCTTTAATATTCAACTCCAATTGAAAATAAAGCTCCAACTTCCTAGAATCTAGAAAATAATTCTTCTCCATCTCCCACTGGATGGACGCTCCAATGCCTGAGATTATTTAGTAGTCAACTAAATGGATGCCCCAACACCCAATGAGCTACAACTCACCCTAGCACCACCCTACCACCCTATAGAAGAATAAAAGAAGAATGGACTCCCGTACCAGGGAAAATGGTCCACCTTACAATGATATAGAATGATGTAGAGGAAGAAGATATACTAGACCATAACCCCAACTTTGACACTACTGCCCAATGAGATTCTAGACCCTCGCCAACACTGCCTCTTCAACCCTTGGCAAATAGACACTAGTACAATTTTTACAATAATGTATTTACAATGACTTAGTACAATGATACCTTTACAATGATTGTATGCAGTGCTGCCCAATTGAAGACTTCATAGGATGAACTTCTTGTTGTTGTTATGTACCTTGGTTGCTTTCCTTATCATGCTACCCTCTGTTGCACCTTGCTTTTCTTTGTTGTCGTAGAAAGTCTGGTCCTTTGCAACCCTTGACAACACATGATCTAGCTTTTTCTTTCCTTCTAAGAGCTCGATATTGAATCTGGTGTATCTCTGTTATTTCAGATCTTCAATATCTAATTTTTGGTCCTGTAGTATTCCTCTAATTCTTCTTTCCAATGCCATAGGTCTGACCCAATTTGGATTCTTGAAGAGAGAGTTATACCCAATCGCTCACAATACCCTAATTAAGGACTATTTCAGCAGAGCGCACTTGTACGGCATGCCACGTGTCACTAATTCTTCATTTGTCTCTGAAATTGATAGAGTGCAAATTACAAACAGTGCACTATCCGCCACTTTTTACGGAATTCCAATCCGATACTCAGAGAGAGAGTTATGACGAATTTACCAAGGTCACTTCTTTGAGATGAATTTCAGGAGCCTACAAAAACCCTGACTTCCACAGATCATATCTCCAAAAATATTGCGCACCTTGATCTGAAATTTTTACTGCAGCTTCCTTAGGATTTCGGCTTCGCCTCATAAACATTTCAGCGTCTGAATCTTCATAGAAAAAAAGTTAGATCGAAAATTCCACGATGACCTGTTTCAGATGGCCGAATCCCTTGCATAAGGAGGAAATGAAGATCACAATTTATATGAATGCTTAAGTTGAGAGGGGCTTCAACAAGTGAACATGGGAGGGATTTTAGGAGCTTAAAAATATTAATTATGAATTTTCAAAAACCCATGCCCCAACCCCATGGGGTTTTAGCCCACTAATTGGGGGTACAAACTTCAAACATGAATATCTCTCAAACCGTGAAGAATTACATGGTGTGCCATATATCAACGGAAACATCTCGATAAGTAGAAACCATCAAAAGCATTATTGACCCAGAATATATTAATTTTGTAGGTAAAAATTCCCATGCAATATTGGGTTAGCCCCTGCTGCTGCTTGGGTTGACATCAATGACAACCGCTGATCAACAACCTCCATGGGGCAAATGATTGGAAATCTTTATTAATCAATAATGATTCTCCATAATACAAGCCTCTCGAACAATCACCAATTAATATGGGCTCTCTGTTACATAACTCTTTTTCGTTACAAATCTCGTTATAAAACTAACTAACAGTAAAAATAAGATTGACCCATAATTACACCATTTGTTGTCACTTTTCAACAATCTCCACCTTGACAACAATTTTCCTAATAATTTTTGTAATCCCTTGTTCATGCCCATTCATCACCTCTTCTGCAAGCCAAGAGAAGCCAAACACCATCACAGCTTCTCTATTGTAACTGGCTTCGTGAATATGTATGCACGATTCTCTTGTGTATGGACCTTCTTGAGAGCTACTTTGCTGCCATTGATCACATGTCTCACAAAATGATACCTTACATCAATGTGCTTGGTCTTGCTGTGATAAGTTGGATTTGTAGCCAAATGAATAACACTCTGATTATCACAGAACACACTCACTTTCTCCTGCGTCCTTCCAATCTCATCAAGTAGACCTTTTAACCCTATTACCTCTTTGCAAGCATCTGGAGCAGCTATATACTTTACTTAAGTAGTGGACAAAGCAATTGTTTCTTGAAGCTTTGACATCCAGCTAATTGCTCCACCTACAAGAGTAAAAACATAACCTGTAGTAAATCTCATTTTGTTCAAATCATCTACATAATTAGCATCCACATATCCGCAAACTGATCCTTCACTACTATTAAAGATGATGCAATGGTCATTTGTGCCTCTCAAATACCGAATCACCCATTTTACAGCTCACCAATGTTCTTCTCCTGGATTTTCCATGAACCTGCTGACAACTCCAAATGCATGTGAAATGTCAGGTCTTGTAGATAGCATCGCATACATTAAGTTTCCTACCGCATTTGCATATGGTACAGGAGACATATACTTCTTTTCTTCATCAATTCTAGGACTCAAAACCAAAGAAAACTTAAAATGGAAAGCTAATGGAACATTAAGAGGTTTCCCATTGTTCATACCGAACTTTTCAAGTACTTGCTCCACATAATTTTGTTGTGACAACCAAAGCTTACCATTTTTCTTGTCCATGATTTTGCTTGCAATAAACATATCGTCAACATACAAGATCAAGATAACGAATACGCCATTGAAAAATTTGAAGTATACACAATTATCATACTCACTTCTGATAAAATTTTGGCTCATCATGAAAGAGTCAAACTTCTTGCACCACTATCTTGGAGTCTGCCTCAGGCCATACAATGATTTCCTGAACTTGCAAACTAATCTTCTGCTCTGATCCTGTACAAAACCTTCTCGTTGCTCCATAAAAACCTCTTCATCCAAATCACCATGTAGAAAATTTGTTTTAACATCTAATTGTTCTAACTCAAGGTCAAGTAATGCAATTAGTGCCAACACAGTACGAATAGAAACAAGTTTTACGACTCGTGAAAAAATCTCATGAAAATAAATACCTTCATCGATATTTCCAGCAACATTTCGTTTCAATTTGAAGACCCATTTGCATCCAACAACACTTCTCCCTTCAGGAAGTTCTACAAGATCCTATGTTTTGTTCTTCGCTAAGGAACACATTTCTTCTTCCATAGCATTTTTCCACTTTTCACTATTCACATCATCCACTGCTTCCTGATAACAAGAAGGTTCCCCATCTTCAACAATCAATGCAATAGATGAAGCATAATCATCATACCTTTTGGGTGTTCTTCTTTCCCTTGTAGACCTTCTTAGAGTGACTGGTTGCTGAACGGGTTCTGGAACTTCTATAGTTTTCTTTGTTTCTTCTTCATTTTTTTCTTAAAAATTGTCTCTCCTTCCTTTCGAATTTCTGGAAAAATTTTAGCCTCCAACTGAATTTGTTGATTTGGCAATACTTGTTAATAATTCAACTTTCTCAACAACTAATTTCAGAAAAGAAGATTCATCAAATGTTACATCTCTACTAATGACTATCTTATGTGAAGAATGATCCCACAACATGTATCTTATGTGAAGAAGGATCATTTCACTGTACCCAACAAAGACACAACATTTTGATTTTGGATCTAACTTTGAACACTAATTCTTTGCAATAAGAGCATGGGCATCACAACCAAAAATCCTTAAATGTGAATAATTACAAGACTGACCTAACCAAACTTCTTCATGAATTTTACAATTAATGGCAACTCAAAGTGATCTATTTATTAAGTAACACGCAATATATATTGCTTCTGCCCACAACTCTTTTTGCAAGTTAGCATTGTTGATTATGTTTCTGGCTCTTTCCATAAGACTCTGATTCATATGTTCAACAACACTATTTTGCTGAGGAGTATAAACAATAGTGTTATGTCTAACAATCCCTTCATCCTTACAGCATTGTTCAAATTCTAAAGAAGTATATTCACTGCCATAGTCAGTTCTTAAACGTTTAATTGATTTTCCTGCTTTCTTTTCCACCATAGCTTTAAATTTTTTAAAACCATTAAATACATCAACTTTTTTTTCAACATATAAAACCAGACTTTCTGGGAGAAATCATCAATAAATATTAAGAAGTATAATGCACCTCCATAAGATACAGTAGGAGATGGTCCCCAAAGATCAGAATGGATATAGTCAAAATCCAACTTCAATGATTTCAAATTAGGAAGCAACTTGCGATTCATCAGTACCTGAAGACCCTTCTTGCTCATGTGCTCATGAAACCCAGTCAATAATGCCATAGGCGAGTACCTTCTTTTTCTTTCTTTGATACAGTCGTTGATGCCATAGGCGAGTATCTTCTTATGCTTTCTCCGATACAATCGCTGCCTCACTGACCTGAGTACTTCCTTTGAGTCTATAAATATTTATGATCTTTTATGCCTTCATAACAACCAGGGCACCTTTTGAGACTTTTAACACTCCATTCTAACCTGTAAACTTGTAACCATCCGAGTCCAACACTCCCAAAGAAATCAATTTTTTTCTCAACCCAAGTACATGTTTAACATTAGTTAAAGATCTAACTGTAGCATCATACATTTTAATTTTGATATTTCTTATCCCAACAATCTGATAAGATATATTATTTCCCATAAACACAAAACTACCATTCATTGTTTCATATAAAGTAAACCAATTTCTGTGCGAACTCATGTGATGAGAAGCACTAGAGTCTAACAACAAATTTTCAAAATTCTGAAACATTGCAAATAGGTAAAGTTTGTTGAATCTTCGATTAAACTGAGAAAGGGGGGTGGGGGGCGCGGTGGGTGAATCAGTTTAACACAAGCTTTGACAATCAAATCTTATCAAACTTATTGATAGCTTAATATGTGAACAGTCTTACAATGTAGCAACAAGTATTAAGTTAATGTGAAATCAACCTTATTGTGAGAGCAGCAAAAGAAATAAACAGATTGATTGGATCATATCAACATGTAAGCAACACACATAGAGACAGCAGATGTAAGTGGAAACCCATAAAGAGAGAAAACCACATCTTATTATTGTTTTGATGCAAAGGCAAGCTCCAACTCCCTCTCACCACTGTTTTTCTGCAGGCACCAACCTACAGGAGGCTCCAACCTCAGTCAGCTACAACTGACAGCTATCAAGCTTCAACTTGATAGGGAAGCTCCAACTTCCTCAATTTATCTAAATAAATGTTTGTTGATTTACTTCAGGTATCAGCTCTGTTCTGTAGCATCTCTTTCTGTTCCTTTCTTCCTTAACTTCTCTGTCTCAATCTTCTATACTCTGCATTCTCTATCCTTACTCTCTCTAATCTCTCTTATGCATATCAAGTTGATATTATATATAGAGTTCCTCACATGACTGTTTGTATTTCACAAGGAATTTGGAGTGAACAGCCATGACTTTTTGACTTCTGCCTTCTCAATTCTTTGTCCAACTCATTAAAAATATAACAATATGTACAAATTTCAATGTTACAATGGGATTTTTCTTTTTCCTTTGGATACTTGCCTTTGCATCACAAACAATATAAAAACAATTAAAACATTTATATTTTCAGTTTCAATACATAAACTTCGCTCAGCCATTGGCTTGTTGGTTTTGTCCTTTCTGTAGCAATCATGCAACTGTCCTGCATACTTTGATCACTGTCTTTTGCATATTCCACCTGTTCACTGCACTTTTGAATCCCTTTGCTGCACATTTCTTCAACTCTGCAATCTCCAAGACACTCTATCTTCAACTCCAGATTCTGTAAATCTGAGTTATCAACCTCCACTGCGTATTTAGTCAGATCAAATCTACAAATTTTCTGTTAAACAGATTTAAACTTCAACTTTCTCACTGTTCAATACAAACTGTGATTACGATGCTCTAAGCCTTACTTCAATGCGCAATCGCTCCATTCACTAACACCCTTCGTTATCCATTGTAATGCTTAACATACACTATATTATAGCCGTGGCCCTTTTCTATCAAGCACTCAATTTACCATCGAAGTCTCCTCCCTTATACATTGAACAAAGGAACCGGCCTCGTGTCTAAACTCTTAGCACGCCTTGTAATCATACATGTATCAGCGACAAGACTGTTATGCATCCAACCATATCATATGAACCTTCGCGTATTATTCACACACTGTATATATATACAACCCCAACATGGTTACACCAAATAATGAACTCCCACGCAATACATATTTTCTTTTGTAGAACTTTAACCATGGCACGGCGCTTGCATCAACATTACAAGGCCTTCCAATTGATTTATGAAGACCCCGCTCAGACCTTCAATATTTTCTATCACTCCAGGGCTTTATATCATTAAACATGTGCCATTACAAGCAACAGGGCCCACACATACAACAGACGTGGAATCAACACACAACCGATTCATACCTGCCTTATCCAACGGTTGACAACACGTCGCACGGCTTCAGATGATCTGACCGATATCGCTTGGCTTAGATGCGCGAACAATAATGCGCAATGGCGCGCGAAGAAAGCGGTTTTCCAAATTCGTTCAGGGACACACATCACCCAGTGTATGGGATCGCTCCGAATTCTTAAATACCACTTACCGTGCAAAGGCGGTGCAATCAAAACCAGAAACCCGCCTTTACTGTTCACTCTTGCAAGGTTCCACTGCTTTCTTCCTCAGGGTTCCATTCGCCTTTATTGTTTATGAATTCCGCTCTTTGCCTTCAATGAAACTCGCTTCTGTCCACACACAACAATTGCCTCGATTCTTCTGGGCTACCACCATATGACCCGGCTCAAGGTTCCATCAATTTATATTTTAACCTTTGGTTCATCAATGTTTCAACACGACTCCTCCGCATACTATAACGCGTTGCTTCATCAGCTTATACATTCCCCATTGCTCACTGTATCGTGGCCTTAGCAACCCGATATCTATGAATCAAATGTTCGGCAATTCATTACACAAAGAGAGATACCAGTATCAGTTGGAATTCTGGAAGAATTCGAACCCCTTCCACAGAGCTTACGATGTTTACAAACCATGAGTAACAAATTCACGCTTCCACAATAAATTCAAGCAGTCTACACAAGGAAAATCCCATCTGTCAGTAACATAGGATTTCATAATTGTCCACAGGGACTCAAATATCCTTCCTACTGAATTCAATCAAGAATATACATATAATTCACAGAGAATTTAGAAGCAATCCCTCATCATTATATACAAATGTAACCATTTACAAGAACATTCACTTATTCTTCTCAATTGGCCAGATTTTCTATTCGATGGCATTTTTTCTCCTACTCTGTCTCTGGACAACTCTGCTTCAATTCACTGCTTCCCCTGCTCCTTGACTGATACTGCTCCTTGCTTCTCTTTTTGCTGCCTCTACTACCTCTCTGCTGCCTTGTTGTTGTTTCAGGTGCTCCTCCTTTTCCATCTCCTTTGTCATCAATGACAACATTTCCAACAAAGTTTCATCTACCATACCTAATTCAGCAGATAAAACTTCATTAATCATACCTTAATCAACTTGATTTGCTTCATTCCTCTGGTTTTCGGATTCTTTTCGTTTCCAACAGTCCTTCTTGAGGTGTCCAATTTTGTTGTAGTACCAGCATTTGGCTTTACACTTCTTGCCCTTTGATTTTGATCTGGAAAAGCCCCTTGCTTTCTCCCCTCTTTCCTTTGACCGACCTCTGGCTACCATGGCTTCTCGTGCAAAGGTTTCCATATTGGATTTCCTCCTTACTTCTTCAGATAACAGAGCTTCCACAACTGAATCAAATTCCAAAGACTCGGTAATGCTCAAACTGATTGAAGTTTATGAAGTGGTCCCATGACTCGAGGAGAGAACACAACAAGGTGATAGCTTTGTATTCTTCCTTAAATTTAACCTCCATATTTGACAATTGGCAAATAAGTGTATTAAAAATATTTAAGTGTTATGCAATTTTTGTACCCTCTTTCATCCAAAGATTGTACAATTTCAGATTGTGTAATTTCATTTTTAGATAAATTATATTGGTTAAAGATTTAGTCATATAAAATGTTTCCAGTTTTCCCCACAAACCTGCAATTGTTCTCTTCAACAATATTAAAGAGAACTTTATCCGTCAGGCACAACGTGATGGAACTGAGAGCTCGGGCATCCAAGTCCTCCCAGTCCAAATTTGTCATGCCAAAAGGTTTCTTCTTCACCCCATCTAAAGCTTTGTGCAAACCTTGTTGCACCTACAAATCCTTAACTTTCAAATTCCATAAAGCAAAATTGTTCTTGCCAATGGATTCCACTTCGAACTTAGCATTCGTCATTTTTGTCATTTCTTCCTACAAATCCTCCTACTAAGACTTTCTTCTTTCGATTAAAAAAAAAAAATCCATTCTTTCAACTAGGGTTTTTAACAATTCTTGTTCCTTTGCACAAATATTATTTTTTTTTGTTTTTTTTTAATAATTAAAGAAACCCTACTTCTATTTTCCGATAATGCCCAACAAAGCGTTGTCTTTGCGGCTCTGCTCCGTTTAGCTCTACTCCAATTTTCCTCTAGCTTTCAGGAATTCAACTTTCTGCTGGCAATCCGATCTTCTGCTAAGTCAGACAAAAAAAAAAAAAAAAAAAATTGACCAACGGATTCTGCTCTGACAGTTCTCTTGACGGGCTGCTCCGATCCTTTCGAGACCTTCACCAGTGGCTTCACGACAGCAGGTCTGGTCTCTCGACCGTGTTCTCTTCTCATGCGGTGGCAGGTCGGGCTCCAAGAAAAACAGTGGTGCGCTCTTGATATGGCGGTCGACTCCTAGTCTCGATTCAGGCAGATGCGTCCTCTTCACACACGCAACAAGACTTGCAACAGTGCTCGTGAATGGGCGATGGCTCTCGGAAGTCTCTCAAACCTCTTCAAATGGCTTTCGGTGGATTTCAACTCCAGGGCTTCCAGCAACTTATTTCTTGTCTTCTACGACTCTGCGAAAAACAACGGCATCTTGACTGACGGCTCACAGCGTGCAGGCAGGGTTTGTTGACCACGCAGCATTAGCAATCTTTTCAGGCAGGGTTTGTTGACCACGCAGCAGTAGCAATCTTTTCCGGTCGCTTCGGCTCTGCGTTGGTTTTTATACAGACTTCACGACTCTTAAATGGCGGCTCAGATAAGTGCAGTTCTTCACTGGACAAGATATCACACCGACTGCAGACCTCAACGACTTCAGCAACCCGACTGCTCTCTTAACCAACTCGCTCTGATATCACTTGTTGGTCTTGTCAGAGTTAGTTATTAAACATTCACACAGTCAAGACCCTGAATCAGATATATGAACACAAAAAAAAATATTTAAGTGGTAAAACCTTGAGACATTGTCAATGAAACCAATTTGACAATGTGTGAAGGAAACCTCTATACAGCAAGGAATTGGAAAACTTTGTTAATCAAAAATGATTTTCTATAATACAAGTCTCTCTAGCCATCACCAATTAATATGAACCATAACATCAGTCTCTCGACCAATTAATTAATGTGGGCCATAATACAAGTCTCTCCAGCGATTACCCATTAATATGGGCTATCTGTTACATCAATCCGTTTAGTTACAAATCTCTTTATAAAACTATGACAAGATTTACCCATAATTACATCATTTGTTGTCACTTTTCAACAGAGCATCAATCACTGCAACGCATAAACAGCGGAGCACAGCTGAATAAAAGGCACATGGAATGGATTCAGATCTCGCGGAGTTCTCCCCTCGTATTGAAGCATAGATCCAGAAAACCAAACAAAGTCGTTGATGCCTTAAGCCAAAGAAATACAATGTTGACTACCATTACTGTCGAGATGGCAGCGAGAAGAAATGAGGAATTTGTATTAGTTAGACGCAGATTTTGATGAAGCGTGGCAGGCAACAAAGAACAGGGTAGTGGAGACGAAACTCCATAATTCAATTTCTTCATCCAAGAAGGATTTCTTTCCAAAAATAAAATATTATTCATCGCAAGAGGGTCAATAAGGGAGAACCTTATAAGAGCTCTGTACAATGGCAGCTTAAGTTCCATTTCAAAATGGATAACCATCGAACAATAATGGAAGAGAGCTATCATTGGCTGCAAATTGCCAAGGGCATAAAGAAATTAGTCGAAAATTGCAAAATATTCCAACGCACACACGGGAAGAATCAAAATACCGGATTGTACAAGCCATTGTCAATGTCGAAAGTGCCATGGGAAAATACCAACATGGACTTCATGCTGGAAATTCCAACGACCCAAAAAGGTAATGATTATTAGTAACTGTAGATATATTCTTGAAAATGTGACATTTTGTGGATATATTCGTGAAAATGTGACATTTTATTCTATGCAAAAAAGACTAATCACGTTTTATTCCATGCAAACTTATTGTTCACCTTTGGAAGACATTGTAGAAGAAGCCAGATATCAGATTGTCATTTAGTTATGCATATTATATAGTTATACACATTATCTGCAAATTGATGGGAAAACCTAAGGTATGAACAAGAGCAAGGCCCTCGAAAATTTGTTAGATATTTGGTTGGATAAAAGGCAGGATAGTGAGAAGTGGTGTTGGTGTAAGGAGAGTTTGTGTATAACAATTCAATGAACAAGTATGTTAGAAAGGGTCCTTTCCAAATTGTGAATGGCACGTTGTCAAGAGGCGTGACAAATTTGGAAAACATCCCTAAAGCAAGCAAGAGAACAACATATGTAGAGTCATTTGCAGAACAAATAAAGAAGTGCATACACAAGTGCAACAACAACTACAAGTAGCCAAGGATATAAGAGGATTCATAAGAAAATATGAGAGAAGAAATTCAAAGGAGGTGACCTTGTTAGTACACCTATGGAAGGAGGGGTCCCTGAGAGGAACATATAACAAATTGAAAATGAAGAAGAGAGGACCTCGAGGATCATGAGGAAAATTTAAGATAACACCTTTGTGCTAGAACTGTCCAAAGGTTTCGATATGTCATCAACATTCAATGATGTAAATTTGTACTAGTATAATGAGAACGTCGTGGAAAAATAGTACAAGTACCACAAGGACATCGTGGATGAAGCTGAGCAAATAATTGATTGGAAAAAGCAAATTACAAAGCAGGAAAAGGATGAGATTGTAGATATACTGAAATAAAAAGTTGCAGGAAGAACTCGAAGTCAAAAGACCAAAGAATACTAGGTTTGTTGAGAAGGTAGGGGATTAGAACTAGCCATGTGGATTTCGGAAGAAGAGATGGGATCAAGTGGCCAAAACATTCTACTAATCTTGTGAATAGGAGCACACTTTTCTTTTTCCCTATGAGCCTGATGCAGGGGCACCCTCCCCATTAGTTGCAAGATCCTATGCACATGTTGAAAGTGTTTTCCCATTTTTGGTAGAGAGGTTGTTACATTGATGAGTTGGAGAAATGCATGCTCCATTCGATTCCTATAAGATGGACAATATGTGCATTCTAAAGGCCCTGACAAGGGGATGTTAAGGTGGCGTGCACATGTTGTTGGATCCCCTCCCCATCGACGGTGCAAATACAGTGAAGGAAGCTATGGAATGTATGAGCAAAGGATGAGTTGAGGGGCTCACTAAACATTAAGAAAATAACAGAAAGCCCACAGCCGACAAGCATTGATGCATAACAAGAAAAACAAGCTCTCAAGCATTCTGAGCTTGCAAAATCTTCATGAACCCATTATTTGGTTGGTGGGTATTTGGGAATAATGGAGCACAAGAAGAAGAGCATTGCTCTCATGATTCTTCATATTCATGGAGAAATGAAGAAGAGGGAGATAGCAGTGTAGGAGAACGAAAAAGGGCTCATGCAATGGAAGATGAACAAAGCAGAGAATGAAAAATGCCATGCATCTCATTGTAGGTCACATCGAGACTAAGACCAAGGGGTAGTTTTAATCTTTTGAGAAGGGCATAGCACATATATTGTTACAAGGAGAACCCATTGTTCCCTGCATGTAAAGTTTGAAGCTTTAATTTAGTGGAATATCGTCGCTTATGAACTCACCACCATTGATGCATTGTGCTGAGTTTAATTGGGAGCACTATAGGCTTGCACCACCATAGTTAAGGTAGTTGATTATGGAAGGAATCCTTGTGTTGAGGGATCATTTTCCTAGTGCAACCAAGTCAAATTTCCAAGAAGTCACTCTAGTTTTACAATTTTTCCAAGGCATTGTCAAAAGGACAGCACAACTTGATAGCATTGGGCATGATGTTGGTCAAAGAAATGGTTGTGTTTATGACTACGATAGTGGGCCAGAAATTGCAATAAGGCACTTGCAGGGGCAACATGAAGACTCCGGCCTAAAAACTATAACTTGCATGCTACGACATGGACATGGCAACCTGCAGATACACAGATGAAGGCTTGGAACCTGTGGATCTATTTGATTATAATAGAGCTGTTTGTATGTAGCTACCAACTAAATAATTTCGGGTAGTTTCATACAACGTGATTAATATACAATAATGAGAGACAAGCTGCCTATGATGTCAAGATACTATTGGGTTATCGTTGCAGTATTGACTCATGGTTATTGTATGTATCACATTTTCTGAAAATCCATGAACTGACTTTTGAAACTAAGGAAAAGAACAATATCAATTCCATTCCACTCTTTTCTGGGTATGATGAGAATTCCTTTCTCATTCTTTTGGTGTGTATGATGAGAATTCCCATAACTATATAATGTATGATAAATTTACGTTTTCTTTTTCTTGTTTGACAATATATTCTTCTTAGCTATCAGTAAGGGTGCTAACCAGATCCATTTGTTCATCTTGAGTGAGTATCATCTTTGGATGGATGATGTGTCAGTTTCCAAGGCATGAATCTAGACTACATTTTGTTGGCTCTCAATAATGAAACGAAATTCCTCCTAACATCAACCACATTTTTTATTGCTAAGTCTATCAATAATGCCCCACATATTTCTAATTACCAAGTACACACTTAAGAACTTCAGATCACGCTTGGATAAATGGGGAATTTGTATTCTTCCAAAAGTGTAATGCTTAAGGTTTTACTTCATACAAGTTATTTTGTTGCAAGAACTGCCCTTTAATTAGATAAACTTGCAATTTGCATTCTTCCTCAAGTGTACTACTTGTTAAAATAAAACTCTGAAGTTTTTTATGTTTTTACTTCATAGAAGTTATTTCTTGCCAGAACTGCCCTTAAATGAGATAAATTTACAATTTGCATTCTTTCTCAAGTGTAGCACTTCCCAAAAAAAAATGATGAAGTATTTTATTCTGAAAGAACACTATTTGTAAGCTTCAAAGGTACTCTTGAAAAGGACCGTATTATAATGGAGCCTTTAAATGGAGATCCAACAAAAGAGGTAAACCCCATCCCCAATTTGAAAGGTATTTATTTCCTTTGAGAATGTCACTGTTACATAATGGGTAATAACAAGACGACAGGAATGGGAAAACATTGCAATCAGCTAAATCACTTCGATCAATTGCCGTGAGACAGATCCTGTCAATACCATGCTGAACAGAAATTTCGAGACCGCTGAAACTTAGCACAGGAATTCGTTTAGTTGCAGTAAACAAACCCACAAAGATGCAGTTGAGCGCATCACTTCAAAATATTTCAGTCATATGGGAGGACATATAACTGAAATATCACCACTTTTGAGGCATATGGAAGGACATATCACTGCAATATCAAAGAAAGAAAAAGCATAGGTAAGTTCATTAAATAAAAACAAACAACCCACTGAACCCAAGAAACATTTTTTTTAAATTCATATTTTCCATCATAATGATTTTAGTACGGACTCTTATTGAGCTTATTGAGCTCCCACGGCCTCAATTATAAAGTTCTTTAGTCTAATCAGGCCATCAAACTCTCGCCATATGACACCACCAAACCCAAACCAGAACTAAACACCTAATATGAAGGAAATCGGTTAGACCATCATAAGCACAAACATGATAAAGCTGTTCAATTCTCAGACTTCTGAGATGAATAACATTGTTTGCATGTTCATTCACTTCTATAAAGCTCTAATACAATATCTTGCTGCAAACTCGTAATCTTTGAAGATAACACAGCATTCAGAACAGATATGGTTCAAACCCATCAGAAAAGTGTGATATAGAGCTCCTTATCATGAGGAAATAAAAATGATTTTGACAGAAACAATTTGAGTATAACTTTTTGAGAAGCTCGCCTAGCATCAGAAAAGTCCAGATTACCATAAGCCTATAGAAAGATATTAGAATTAGATTACTGTGAAGTCACATCCAAGGTTTCTGAATGCCTTTCCTTTTCTTATTCTTTCTGTTTTCTTGTATTCAAGTTTAGATGTTTTACTCCTATGCTTGAGAACTAAAGATAGATATGTCCTGCCGGCATTAGAGTATATTCACTTCCACCGGAATGTGTTAGATGCTTCTTAATGCACTTGATTCATCAGATTTTAGTTTCAAATGAAAATGGTAAACCACTCACTAGATATACTATATCAATTAGGTGATAATGCAGAGAAATGTTATAAGTGAATTGTAAATACCCACAGAGCGTAGAATAGATGGTGACAGGGTGTTCTGTTAAGGCACTCCATGGTGTAAAGGCCACAGGTTCGAAACTCCATGGGCAAAAATCCAGCCATGCTAAGCACTAGAGTCGCCTAGGCCGGGTGTGTTCCTTGGGTGATTTTGACAGCTTAGATGCCCCTGGGTTGCAGTTATTCAAGCCACAGATTAGTTGTGTCAGTCATCTCAGGACTCACATAAACTAGCAAACAAAAAAAAGATACAAGTGAACTGTAAATATAATCAAACTCCAACGTATTGCAGGTGAGTCTCATCACTTGAATAAACAATGAGATTCACTCAAAATAAGAAGTCCATGCCCAAACCAATATCGATGCCTAATAGATTGACATTTTTTTTTTTTTGTGACTAGGTTGAGCCTAGGTTGAGGCTAGCCCTTTTATTGTAAGGAAATAGATCAATCCACTCACAATGGGATGCTTATCACCAAGATTGTGTGAGGCTCGGTTGAGCCTGGACACCTTGTTGAAAAATGTAACTAGTGTCGGTCTTCATAATTGTATTTGAGCCACAATGTAATGTATTTTTCAAAAGAAAAAAAATTGCTATAAAAGAAATTGACTTATTAAAGCATGGGTTTCATGCTTGGGTCAAATAATTTTTGGGTCAAAGACCTCATTGTAGCCTTCTAGGGTTTGTGTCAAGAGTCATTGTCCTTGTCAATATGTAAAAGACCCTTCCTGGGCTTCATTTATCAAGAAAGAAATTTAATTTGATGTATAATAGGTCTTTTAGGTCTCCTCCACCAAGTTTGCCTCAAAGAAGGAGAAGTTGGCCTCATCAAGGGAATTTGACCTCATGGAAGCAGTATAAATAGAAGCAATTCGACCTCATTTGGAACACACTCACAACAAGTTCAATTTGCAGTTAATGCTGAAGAAAAAGGGTGTGAAATTCAAGGAAGAGGAAGAAAACCCTAGCGAAGGAGAAAGAAGTCCTTGTCAAGCAAAAAGACGTTGAATTTTCTCTCTCTACTCTCACACGTGCGAAAATCTAAAGTTGTTGGGGAGGCCAAATTCTGGATCTACAGTAGGGCCGAAATTATGGATGTCGAGGGCCAAAATTATGGATTGTTGTTGGGCTATAGCTACTGGACAAGAAGAGATTACTGAATTTTGTTGAATCATATTGGAAGGCTGACTTGGTGGAGGAGGAAGGTCTTTTGGTTAGGTCTAAGGTCTTGGTCTATCTCAATTTGATTAGTGGAAAAGTTCTGTTAATTTGAACATGTTCTATGCCATTTCAGATTAGGGCACAAAATACTGAAGCAGATAGAACATACCAATAGATTGATGGAAGACAAGCCAAAACAGATAGAAGATAGAAGATAATGAATGGTGGCGTTACGACGATCAGCAGGATGCTTCAACCAGCAAAGTCTCCAATAGGTCATTCAGCCAAGTGTGTCACACACAACCCCAAGACAACCCAGACAAAGAATACTCCACAAAGACGCGGCACCAAGAATGCAGCGCCATCGCCATCAAGAGAAGAAAACCCTCCACCCGTTGTGTGTGTATAATGAACTCCAAGTCTCTCCAATATATAGGCATCTTTGGGGGTGTGTGACACGTCCTTTAAAACATTTAAGTCTATATTATATTCCAAGCCGACCTAGCACATAAGTGGAATAAATTCAAAGTACATGTTCTGCTCATCCGATCGAAATGATCTTTAGATCAATCTTACACCTCTTCGAAAGAGGAATCCAATAAAAATATTGGGATCGTCATCTGAGCAGCACAACCCGAAGTTTGGACCTAGTTGCCCAAATTTAACACTCCCTCTCAACTAGGGAGAACTTCGTCCACTAGTGGAATCCAAACATCGTGGAACCCGGGATTGTATGACAAACGAATCCCTCTCTGGTTATCACAAAGGATAACGGTGGCATCTAGCACATGCTCGAACAGCTCACTGAAGAGCTTTCGCACCCAAGTGGCTTCACAACAGGCCATACATGCTGCAATGTATTCAACCTTAGTGGTGCTCAAAGCTACCAACTTCTGTTTCCTACATGAAGCAGTCCCAAGTGTGAAGCAGCATCCAGATGTGCTCTTGCGATCCACCACACTGCCAATCCAATTAGCATTGGTATATCCATGGAGTGTCATACTCCTGACAATGTATCTCAGCCCATGGTCTATCGTGCCTCAAAGATATCTCAAGAGTTTCATGGCACCAACCCAGTGAATGTTATGAGGATCAACCATGTGTTGACTCAAAGTGTTCACTGCACAACATACGTCCAGACGGGTGATCACTAAGAACATCAGGGCCCCTACGAGTTGACGATACTCAGTAGGATTTGCTAACACGGGCCCAGCAGCGCTGCCACTCAACTTCTTAAAGTTGAGCTTCATCAGTGTTGATACAGACTTACAGTCCACCATATCAAATCTTTCCAGAAGCTTCACAATGTATTTTCCTTGAGAAAGGAAAAGTCTCGCCAGGTCTCTGCCAGACCTCCAGGCCTAGTAAGTAGTGTAACAGTCCTAGGTCCTTCATCTCGAACTCAGAAGTGAGCTCCCTCTTACACTGGTGAATGAGAGGGTCAGCATCTGTCAGGAAGAGATTGTCCACATACAACACCAGAATGAGAGGCTTCTCTCTATCAACCTTGAAGTAAAGGTTCGGATCAACATTATTATGAGTGAAGCCCAGCTTCATCAGGTAGTTATTTATCCTCTCGTATCAAGCTCTGGGTGCTTGCATCAACCCATAAAGGGCTTTCTTCAACCTGCAGACATGGGTGTCTCGATCCTGGACTTCGAACCCTAGAGGTTGCTCTACATACACCTCTTCCTTGCATAGCAGCAAGGGTAATAATAGATTATAGGTGCAATAATAATCAGTGCCTTCCTAGAGAAGTCTCAGGCAACACATTTTCCCATCAGATCCATGCTTGATCTTATATCGAGGTGACAACAGCTTTGTTCTGTTGTCTAGGGACCATATCCTAAACATCACCCTCGCATCCTTGCAGACTTGATGATTTACAGCTTCTTCAAATGATCCAGGCTCATATTGTACTCATGGCAACTAGATACCCCTGGTATTTATATGGCTTCTTGTTTTTCTACCGGAATTTCCCCTCTGAAGCCATATATCTTTGAGCCATGAGGCTTCTTTCAGCAATGATATTAACTCAGGAGCATATACAGTTGTATTCTCCCTCTTAATGCCAGCTTCTCTTGTGAGAGAAGACATATATTTCAAATGAGGGCATCCCAGACACCAACTTGGAAAGGAGTCTTATTCTCCCACAGTGAAAGCCATTCAAGACTCATAGCCATATACTGTCATCTAGCTCTCATGCATCTTGACACGTATCATATGCTGTCAAATAATGGATTTCAAAAAACTCCACAGGCTTTGCTGACCACAGTTCAAGACTCCAACAACGTGACTAAAGGCTGCAAAAACTTCTCAGATCACACTTCCAAGTTTATCATTACGCTCCAATGTAAGACTGATACTGTCACAGGCTTACTACTATTCTGAGTTTCGTAAACATGGGTGACGGTCAATGTCACTGTCATAATGACAGTGACATTATGTCACTGTCATGACAGTGACATAGAATCATAGATTACATTCTTACTTCCTTTCTGCGGTTGTTGCTACCCACAGCCTTCACTGTCATTTCCATTCTTATTTATCGTCACTGATATCACCAGAGATGCAACAGAACCCATGCTGAGCATGTACAAAAAGTTGTTAAAGACAGGTGGCAGAAGGCAAATTCCTTTTCCAGGTAGACAGTTTATCACAAATATATATTACACAGGACCAACAGCAGTAAAAAAAGTGAAGTATAAGTAGCCTCCACCAAAGAAAAGAGAAGGAGACGACCAACTCTTTCATATCAAGGTACAGGTCAGGAGGACAAGGGTGGATGCTCCCTTCAACTTCAGTTTACAAGCCAACCTTATATTTACTATGTTTCCACTTCAGTTGCATATGCCTTTTAATACATTTCAACAAATTTATCACAGTAACACTTACAAAAACTACTACATCAGCATCCAAAGCGTGGGTATTTTAATATTGTACCTTGTAAGAAGGTTCATCCCAGCAAGAAAAAAAAAAACTTTCGAGCATTTGTTGGTTCAACTAAGTGACTGAGATGCCTAAGAATGAATGACATTTTGAGCCCATTCATTCACTGTGATAGCATCACTATAAAAGCACCAAGTTACAGTGAAAGCACCACTACAATAGCACCGAACTGAAGTCACTGTTTTGGCACTGAGATGAGACGCCGAAACCTGATTACTATGGTCATATGAGAACACCGAACTGGAGTCATTGTTCTGGCATCGAGATGAGATCACCGTCCTTCTGTAATAGCACCGGAATCTTTCTTCTAAGGTTATTCGAACAGTGTATACTTATTTCAGAGTGTGATCTGAATTCTTCCACTGTAATCCGCATTTCATTTCAAAAAGGAATGTCGAGAATGTCAGTGTGTCTTGTCTGAACTATTCTTTGTAACTAGCCCTGAAAGTTTGTCCGAAATTCTCCACAGATATACCCAAAACCTTTTCTCTGAAATCCGATCCATTGTTCCTCTTCAATCCACATAGAATAGTCTGCATTCTAATTCATAGATCACCGAATTTTCTGTAAGAACAGAGATCCGCATTTGATCAAACCAATCCGCAATTCCTGTCTCAAGTCTGCACTAAATCTCCCTCTTAGAGTCCGCCATTCAACGTGACAACCAATTTGCCATCAAATTTACAGGCATTCAAATTTGGCTTGAGCTCTAGATCATAACGTCGTGGAACTGCAAACTTAGGCAAACTCGGTAAGCCTTTAAACATCAAAGTTCACCAGAGGCGATGCGAACCCATTTCCCTGGCCTTTTTCTTTGACCCAGACAAGGATTTTCCAGGTGATGAGAAGTTCTCCGTGCGAATTTAGTTCAATGATCTTTCATCCACAGATGCCACGGGCACAGAAATGATTATTATTGATAAATGTGCAATCTCTATTCTCCGAGGTATTCATGCAGGCCTGCTGACAGACGTGGAGGGACGAACATTTGTATGGATCGATCTAGCATATTCATGCTTGATGGTAGCGGGAGAGGACTCGAGCGTATCCGCTGGGCGATCAGGGTCATTTTGGGTGCCCGCTGTTCTGGCTCTTCTCTTCATTTTTCTCCACAGTTATTGATATGAATTGAAGCAATAGATTGTCGCAGAGTTTCTGTGAGAAGCTTTAGGATGGCATGTATTGCTCTAACTTTCCACTTTTCCTCTTCCGCACTCACCGCTTTAAATACTATTGTCATTCCATAACGAAAGGTATAACGAGGCCATTCGGAACATCACAACACAAATTCCCCCACAAAATCATATATCCCGCAACAGGTATATTGTGACTAGAATTTGAACCTCCACGCTGTTGAAGGCAGCCTAGAACTTTACAATTTGGCACATTACTCTGATCGTTACCAAATGTTTCACCCTATGTCTAATTATTAGCTCTTTCTTGAGTTTCAAACGCCATTCCATCCTCCGTAGCAGCTCGATGGATCTGCTTATCAGTTATTGATTCTTGAATGGTATTTTCCATAGGGTTGACAGAGGGACATTGGCTCTTTTCAACATTTATCATGTTTTTCGGAATGCCCAAATGGTTTGTCGTCTTATTGGAATAATTTCTAAGATCGAAATCTGTGGACACCTTGAAGAGTCAGTGGTCATGGCGGATCTTTCGCTAATGTGAGGGGACTGCGGGCATCAGCTAAAAAAAAACGTACAGGAAGCCCAAGAGCATGCCGAATTAACTGGTCACGTCAATTTTTCTGAATCGACTGAAGCTGTGATTAATCTGGTGTGCATTGCCTATGAGAAGCCCTGCCGCTCCAAAAACGAGACAGACTTGCATATGAAAAGAACTGGTCACGGCGAGTTTATGGATAAGACTAAGGAGGCTGCAAAGAGGTCCTAGAATAACCCACATCTCGTTGTTCGCTGCCCTAAATAAGCTAGGCATTGTCTTCTCCCGACTCTGATTCCATGTTAATTTGAACATGTTCTATGCCATTTCAAATTAGGGCACAAAACACTAAAGCAAATAGAACATACCAATAGATCGATGGAAGACAAGCCAAAACAGATAGAAGATAGAAGATAATGAATGGTAGCGTTACGGCGATCAACAAGATGCTTCAACCAACAAAGTCTCCAATAGGTCATTCAACCAAGTGCGTCACACACAACCCCAAGACAACCCAGACAAAGAATACTCCACAAAGACACAACACCAAGAATGCAGCCCCATCGCCATCAAGAAAAGAAAATCCTCCACCCATTGTGTGTGTATAATGAACTCCAAGTCTCTCCAATATATAGGCATCTTTGGGGGTGTGTGACACGTCCTTTAATAAGACATTTAAGTATGTATTATATTCCAGGCCGACCTAGCACATAAGTGGAATAAGTTCAAAGTACATGCTTTGCTCATCCGATCGAGATGGTCTTTAGATCAATATTACACCTCTCCTGAAAGAGGAATCCAATAAAAATATTGGGATCGTCATCTGAGCAGCAAAACTCGGAGTTTGGACCTAGTTGCCAAATTTAACAAGTTTGACTGGGTTTTACCCTAGAGAGGGGTTTTAGTCTTGGTTGAGTGCCTACATCTGGTGTCGTTGATCTTCATGTTTTGATTTGATGATTGTTTGATGAAACAAACATAAAAAGATAACATAAATAGAAGATAATAAGATTACAAGAATATCACAAGTAATTATCAACATGAGAGAATATTTTTGCCTTATTTATTTTCTAACATGGTCTCAAAGCTAAGGTGAAGGAGGAAAGAAAAAGGAAGCTTGAAGATCCACTGAAAGAGCCAAAAGATAAGGTCATATAAGAAGAGGAAGGTCTACTATATCAAGAAAAGAAGACACAACAATAAAGTCTAAAAACAAGCTAAAAGGAGCCTCCTACTACAGGGCATGGAATAAGAGGATAGATCTTATTCTCGCGAAGCATAAAGTTTTGGATCTTGTTCAAGGAAAAGTTAAGAAACCTACAGATGATGCGAGAAAGGAGAAATTCACGAAAACATACATCTTGGCCATGAATCTAATAGTAGATGGAGTGAAGGACAACCTAATCCCATACATATCCAATATTGGTTCTACTCAAGAAATGTATGAAGCCCTCTCCAAGTTATTTACTATCAAGAACATTGGTCAAATAGCTATCTCAAGAATGAACAATAAAGATGACAAAATATGATATTGTTTCATCATATTTTGTAAGAATCTCTAGAATAAGAGATGAACTCCAAGCTATAGATAAAGTTGTACCCTAACCTTTAGGGTTCACTGTAAAACCCTAACCTCTTGATGTTAAGGGTATTTCAATGTTGATTATGAAACCCTAGGGATTGTTGATAAAGTCTAGAACATATAATGAAATCTTATTCTTTTGAAATTTAGGTTTTTATAATGTTATGGTAGAAAAACCCTAGTCCCTTAGGGTTTGTTGTTAATGTCTAGGTTATATAATGAAACCCTAGATTTTTAGGGTTGGGTGAATTAGGGTTTATGAACAAAACCCTTGTAGTAACTAAAGTAAGATCCTAGGAATGAAACCCTAGGTGTATATTCGTCAGTATGATCGAAACCCTAGCCTGGTCAAAATTGTTGTATATCTGACTTTGATATATTGATGTTTGAACTTTGTATGTTGGGTTTACCTAGTATATATTGATATGAAATGTTAGTGCATAATAATGAAACCCTAGATATGTGAGTGTGTTATCTCGATCATTGGTGATTTAGTTTTATTAATGAAATCTAGGGTATATAAAAAAACCCTAATAGAATTTGTTATAGGAAGTAATTTTGAAGCCCTAGATGTATAGTGCTATGATGGGATTGATATCTTGATTGAGTTGCTTTAAGTCTTGATGATGAAAGCCTAGGGTTTGTGACAAAACCCTAGCAAGTTGTTGAAGTCTAGTCTATAAAAGATGTAACCACTATTGATTATGAACCTAACTAGGTTTAGGTATTTGATGTCTAAAGTTTGAGTGTTTTGATGCTTCCATTGTAATGACATGATTTTGATTGACCTCATGCTTCTATCTATTTGTATTTGGTTGTACTTGCTATTAAAGTTTTGCAGGCACATGATCTTCAAGATGATCAAGATGTTCACAATGATGAACATGATGAAGGAAGCTACTAGAATGATGATAATCAAAGATGACCATGATGTCATGAGAAAGAAATGAAGCCTTGATAGATTGAAATCTCTCTATAAAAGAAGGAAGTTCTAAGTCGAGAGGGAGCTTGGAAAAGGTATATCTCCCCAGTTGAGAGGGAGGGCATATATTGACAACCATAGTGAATATCTTGAAAAAAGAATAAAGCCGAAGAATGAATGAAAGTACTACATATGGATTTGCAAACAAAAGACTTGAAGAGTACTGAGGTTGTATATGGTGCTATTGAAGAAGTGAAAGAAGAAAGCAAGCTTCTGACAAGTTGTAGTTGGATAACTTGATGCTGATATAAGTAGCATCAGAAGAACCCCGAAGGTTTGTGTTTATTTGTATATATATTTGAAGGTTTATTACTAATTGGGGTTGTGATTGTGCAAGATCTCTCTATAAAAAAAGGTTGAACATTTGAAGCATGCTTGGATTGATGGATATATATATATATCTTGTTAATAAGGAGAGATGAAGCATCTTGTGGCAACAAGATGCTTCGGAGGACATTTGGTCGGCCTATATGTTGATGTCTAGATCCCGAAATAGGGAGGGTGGCATTGGTCATGGAATTCTGACCTTGATTACGCAACCAGATCTCTGGGTTGGTATTAGAGCTTAAAAGCCTGATGGTACCGATAGAGGCTAAAGCTTGAGTACACCTTAGTCCCACTCGATTAGAGTAGCTTGGTCAAGTATCTAATCTATAGCACTGTGTGTGTTGTGAACTCTTCATAGAGCACATCACTTTTAGATCTTCCATGTACCTCTTTATATATGTAATTAAAAATACCTCCCTAGTTAAGAGGGAGTGTTGAAAAAAGTAACTAGTGTCGGTCTTCATAATTGTATTTGAGTCACAATGTAATGTATTTGTCAAAAGAAAAAGAAAAAAAATTGTAAAATAAATTGACTTATTAAAGCATGGGTTTCATGCTTGGGTCAAATGATTTTTAAGTCAAAGCCTCCATTATAGGCTTCTAGGGTTTGTGTCAAGAGTCATTGTCCTTGTCAATATGTAAAAGATCCTTCTTGGGCTTCATCTATCAAGAAAAAAATTTAATTTGATATAAAATAGGTCTTTTAGATCTCCTCCACCAAGTCAGCATCAAAGTAGGACAAGTCAACCTCAAAAAGGGTGTGAAATTCAAGGAAGAGGAAGAAAACCCTAGCAAAGGAGAAGGAAGTCCTTATCAAGCAAAAAGAAGTCAAATTTTCTCTCTCTACTCTCACACGTGCGAAATTCTAAAGTTGTTGGGGAGGCCAAAGTTCTAGATCTGCAGTAGGGCCAAAATTCAAGACGCTGGGGGCCGAAATTCTGGATTGTTGATGGGCTATAACTGTTGGACAAGAAGAGACTATTGAAGTTTGTTGAATCATATTGGAACGCTGACTTGGTGGAGGAAGGTCTTTTGGTCAGGTCTAAGGTCTTGGTCTATCTCAATTTGATTAGTGGAAAAGTTTGACTGGGTCTTCCCCTAGAGAGGGGTTTTAGCCCTCGTTGAGTGCCTACATCTGGTGTCGTTGATCTTCATGTTTTGATTTTATGATTGCTTGATGAAACAAAGATAAAAAGAGAACATAAAGAGAAGATAATAAGATTACAACAATATCACAAGCAATGAAGCGAACATCATGATTAAAACGTGATTTTTTTGCTGCCTCGATTTAATTGCCAATTTTTTTGGCGATTTTTTTATTTTCAAAAAATCACGATCCGACCTCAAAAAATCGTGAGGCCAAAAAACAACAGTCTTTTAACATGCGAATTTGATTTTTTTGGCCTGATTTTTGCAGTCAGAGGTTTGCTAATAGAGCTAAGGAAAGCTAAGGAGGAGGATAAGTGATCTACATGGGCAAGAGAGGACAAAAGTGAAGGAATTTAGCAAGTCAAGCCAATAAAATTCGAATTTGGACCAAGTTTCTTCAGCAAAACGTTTTTTCCCGGTATGGACATCAAATTTGACCCCTTTTTTTTTGTTTTTTTCTTGTTCTTCCATGGGTTTCTATCACCCATATATTTTTCATCCTTTTTTCTTTTTTTTCTTTTTTCTTCTTTTTTTCTTTTTTTTTTTCTTTTTTTTTAATTGAGAGGAGAGGGTTTATTTTGGTCAAAAATGCAAAAAATTGGTTGTTAAATTTATTTTTTATATTTCTTCTTGTGCTCCTAGTTTCTTTCCATTATTTTTGCTTGGGTTTCAATATGTATTTTTTCCCATTATTTTTGCATTGAGTTGAAGGTTTTTTTTTAGTGAAAAAATCAAAATGTTGTGTGTAAAATTGTAATTTTTTATTTTATTTTTTGACTTGCAATTTTTCTTGTGCCCTAGGTTCAAAATTCATCTTACAGTAAAAATCAAGAGTCGAGAGTTCAACAAATTTACAAACATGCCAAGGAAATTGGATCCTTTGTGGGAATTTGGTGAACCTGATCAGGGGTTTGATCGATCAAACTTGAGTTGCAAGTTATATGGTCAACACATGACAAGGGGGGTATACATATTGAAATACCACCTGGCACAAGTTCGTGGACATAAAGTAGGGCCTTGCACAAATACCAATCCAGAAATAATCCGAAGAGCCCTCAAATCATTGGAAGAAACAGAAACCGCTAAACTCAGCGAGGCAGCTCTGAGGGGTCAACTATCAGAGTTTAGAGGTGACCGTGAGAGTGGTAGTGGTTCTTCAGCATCAGCGTCTTCTGCACCCAACCCCGTAGCTGCCTCCTCATATTTTGTTCTTAGAACCACTCCCGGTGCACAGCGATCTATCTCCTCACTTATTAAAAAAAACGAGAAGGAAGACGCTGACAAGTTGTAGGGCAAACTGTTTCTTTGGAGTGATATTTCTTTTAGTGTTGCCAGGAACAATCCATTTTATCAGGCTGCGATTGATGCTATCGTTGTTGTTGGCCCAGGATACAAAGCCCCTTCATATGATGACTTTAGAGGGCGCATTCTTCAAAATGAGAAAGTTAACTGCACCAAGAGATTGGACGAGTTAACGGCATCATGGGAAGTCACAGAATGCACTGTGATGTCAGATGGTTGCACTGATCAAAAGGGTAGGACCCTTATTAACTTCTTAGTCAATTGTCCCAAGGGGAAAATGTTTATGAAATCTGTTGATGCATCTGCACATGTCAAAGATGCACGATTATTATGTGATTTATTGGATGTGTTCATTCTGGAGGTGGGTCCACAAAATGTTGTCCAAATCATAATGGACAACGCTGCAAACTATGTTGTTGTCGGCAAGATGTTTATGGAGAGGCATCCGAACATATTTTGGACACCTTGTGTTGCACATTGCATTGATTTGATGTTGGAAGACGTAGGAAAAATTCATTTTGTCAAAGATATTGTAGAATCATCAAAGAGCATTACAAAATTTATATATAATCATGCATCTGTGCTTCATTTGATGAGAACATTCACCAACAAGAAGGAATTGGTGCGCCCTGCTATTACACGGTTTGCCACTAGTTTCATATCTCTTCAATCCCTCTTGAATTCTATGTGGGATTTAGAGAGAATGTTTCTTTCAGAGGAGTGGTGTGCTTTGACATACAACCACAAACCAGAGGGAGAGGCCATCTGCAAGTTGGTTTCATATCAGGAAATCTTCTGGGCAGGAGTGCAAGAGGTGTGCAGCATTACTGAACCTTTGGTAAAGGTTCTTAGATTGGTTGACAGAGAAAAGCCCGCAATGGGCTACTTGTATGAGGCCGTGGATAGGGCCAAAGAAGCCATTCGCAGCTATTATAATGATAAGGGTGATGAAGGGTTTCAGAAACAACTTCTTGTATGGGAAGTGATTGATGACCGATGGAACAACACACTCCATCGTCCCATTCATGCTGCAGGGATCTTCCTGAACCCCGAATTTTCTTACTCATGTATTTCTTATTTCATGCTGAGGTCATGGACGGTTTTTTCACTTGTGTTCAGAAAATGGTGCCATCTCCATCAGAACGTGCAGATATCCAAAGAAATGGAGATATACAAAATGGCAGATGGCACATTAGCTTTGACATGACTGTCCAGGATAGGACTACTAAAATGCCAGGTAAAATTATGTTTGTTTCAAAATTCATTGTCTCCTCAAGTTCATGAATCATAACTCCATACTTTGCTTCAACTTTCGATATTCGAATTTTCATTATTTTAAAATTTTTCTTATGTTTGTAACTTTATAAGTTTATCTTATTTGTTGTAACTTGTAACTTGTAGATGCATGGTGGAAGAGCTACGATGCCGAATTACCAAAACTCCAATCTTGACATTAGAATACTCAGCAAAACATGTAGCTCTTCAGGATGCAAGCACAACTGGAGTGTATTTGAAAAAATACACACCAAAAAGCGCAACAAGTTAAAAACTTAAAATATTCCAACTGATTTTTTGAATTCATTGAATAATTTTTTTTATTATTATTAATTTATTATTTATAGTATACATTTTTAATTTATTAATTTATGACCCTTGTACATGTTGGAGTCCCAGTGCCTCAATGACATGGTTTACGTCTACTACAATTTTAGATTGTGGGTGAGACAACTTGAGGGGACACCTGATATGGAGGTCATCTCTTTAGATGCGATTGACACCACTGCTGAATGGAGGGTTGAGACTGAGAGGCCTATCATGGAGTCAGCCCCCTGATTGGATAGAGCAGGAGGTAGTGGAGGGGGAGGGGGATGAGGAGGAGCAGCAGCAGCAGGAGGAGCAACAGGAGGAGGTGACACCACCTACCCCTGTTACCAGTAGAGAACGTGGTCTACCTCCTTTAGCTCTTGGTGCTTCAGGTTCCCGTTCTAGTGCTTCAGATTCTACAGCACAACAGAGTCCATTGGCAGCCCCGCCAACTTCTTCATCTAGAGGGAAAGCTGTTACATTTTCTTGCAGGAGGGGCAGAGGAAATCAGTAGTATAGGTTATATGGTGCATTCCTTTGTATATGACATTATGACTCATGATATGAGATACATTATTATATTTTTTGTTGATATTTTGAGGCTGAGTTGAGACCATAGTGTTAAAAACCGGTTGGTTCAAACTGGAAACCGGTCAAACCGGCCAATCAGGCCGGTCCAAACCGGTTGAAAAACCCAATCTAACACTGCACTTCGCCTGGAAAACCGATTAACCGGTGTTGACCATAAACCGGCCGGTTCCATCCTTAACTGGTCGGTCAGCACCTAGGTTGCTATAAGGACCCACGGATAGCCAACAAGGATGTTTAGGGTTGATTTGGAGGGAAGGGGAGGGTTGTTTCCCTCCAAAAACACCCTCCCCAATCCTTTATAAGCAGGGGCAGTCTCTCCTTTGTCTCACACCATCTCATTTGCAATTTGTGAGTTTAATTGAGAGCTTGAATAGTGTTGAGTGTTTGCTGGAACAGTGATCTTGGAGGCTTGGAGTTGGAATTAGAGCTATCTTGGAGACCCTCTCCAATCCTTTATAAGCAGGGGCAGCGTCTCATTTGTCTCACATCATCTCATTTGAAGATTTTGTGAGTTTGATTGAGAGTTTGGAGAGTGTTGAGTTTTTGCTGGAGTAGTGGAACGACACGGAGTTTGAAGCTTGCTGCTTGAGCTAAGTAGTAGCCATCATGCCTCCAAAATGCAAGGATACTGCATGGGCTCATTGTGATATGATTGATGGCAAAATGATTTGCAAATATTGCCAAAAATCTATTGCAGGAGGGGGTATTTACAGGTTCAAGCAACACTTGGCTGGGATAGGAGGCCATGTAAAGCCATGTGGAGCACCAAATGAAGTAATAGGGCATAATTCCTTCAAAAGTTCGAGACTCAAGTCACTGAACCAATAGAGAAGTTTGTGATTGGAGCAGTTGCAAAGTTTGGCAGTCGAGAGTCGGGAGACTCAAGTTCAACCAACTGAAGTCTGAGTTTGAACTTTGATCATGATTAGAAGTTTCAAGTGATAATGTTGATCATTAATTAGAATTTAGTAATATCATATATGTAGATTTGTAGTAGACTGTCACTGTACTATGTAGGCCAATGGCCTCAATGCTCATAGCTTGTAGCATTGTTTTTGGACTTTATGGGTCATTTGGAGCCTCATTGCTTATGTACTTTTTCGATGATATGTATTGCACTCAGTGCCATTTTGATATATTCACCTTTACATGGTATATAAATGAGCAAACTTTGCATATTTTGTCTCTATTGGCTTGGAATCATGGTTGCAAATCTTAAAAATAGTTTTTTATTAAAAAAATAATTATTTAATGTATTTTTTTTTTAAACCGATTCGTTTAGACTTGACCAGTACCGGTTAAACCGGTTCCGGTCCGGTTACGATTCATTAGGTCCACCGGTCCGGTCACCAGTTCCAGTTTTTAATACCATGGTTGAGACTCAGGACTTAGTATTCAAGACATGATTCAGTTTTATGTGTGATGTAGCACTAGACATGATATTACACATCTTATATATTAGTTTTTTTTTCTTATTTATGCGTCAATGCATTTATTTTATATTGAGGATGCTTTAGATATTAAAAAAAAAAAAATGAATATTTCTATATGCTCTGATTTTTTCCCGATTTTTACCGATTTTTACAATTTTTTCCGATTTTTTCCCCTTGCCGATTTAATCCCGATCACCATGTTTGCAACATTGATCACAAGTAATTATCAATATAAGAGAATCTTTCTGATTTTCTAACACGCCCCTTGGAAAGTTTAATTCCCTAAAGTAGCTTCTATCCTTAAACCCTCCATCCTCAAAGAAGGCAAAAGAATAGGTAAATTCATTAAATCAAACCAACAACCCACTGAACCTAAAACACACTTTTTTAAAATTCATATTTTCCCAAAATAATCGTTAGTGATTTTAGTATGGACTCTTACTGAACTCCACGGCCTCAATTATAAAGTTCTTTAATCTAATCAGGCCAACAAACTCTTGCCATTACTTAGCATATGACCAAACCCAAACCAGAACTAAACACTTAATCTGAAAGAAAATCGGTTAGTCCATCCTAAGCACAAACATGATAAAGCTGTTCATTCTCAGACTTTGGTGATGAATAACATTGTTTACAAGTTCTTCTAGAGCTGTCACATTCAATTTTGTAAAAATGAGTGCAATAAATCCGGAAGAATCTGTAAAATCAATGATAAAGCTCTAATACAATATCTTTCTGCAAACTCGTTATCTTTGAAGACAACACAGCATTCGAAATAGATATGGTTCAGACCAATTAGAAAGGTGTGATGTAGAGCTCCTTATCATGAGGAAATAAAAATGATTTTGACAGAAAATTTGAGTAGAACTTTTTGAGAGGCTCACCTAGCATTAGAAAAGTCCAGATTACCATAAGCCTATAGAAAGATATTAGAATTGGATTACTGTGAAGTCACGTCCAAGGTTTCTGAATGCCTTACCTCTTCTTACACTTTCTGTTTTCTTGTATTCAAGTTTTGATAATTTATTCCTATGCTTGGAAACTACAGAGAGATATGTCCAGCAGGCATTAGAGTATATTCACTTTCACTGGAACGTGTTAGATGCTTTTTTATGCACTTGATTCATCTGATATTAGCTACAAATGAAAATGGTAAACCACTCGCTAGATATACTATATTAATTAAGTGATACTGCACAGAAATGATACAAGTGAACTGTAAATATAATCAAACTCCAGCCGTATTGCAGGCTGAGTCTCATCTCTTGAATAGGCAATGAGATCCACTCAAATATAAATGGGCTTAAGAAGTCCATGCCCAAACCAATACTGATGCCGGATAGATTGAAATTATTTTTTTTTATTAGGCTGAGATTAGGGTGGGGCTAGCCCTTTATTGAACGGAAGAAGACTGATTTACTTACAATGAGGTGTTTATCACCAGATTGTATGAGGCTCAGTCGAGCCTTGACACCTCTCAAGAGATTTAGTTTCCCAATGTGCTTTCCATCTTTTAACGCCTCCATCCTCAAAGAAAGCAAAAGAATATGTAAGTTCATTAAATCAAACAAACAACCCACTAAACCTAGAAAACATTTTTTTTAAGTTCATATTTCCCAAACTATTCGTTAATGATTTCGGTATGGACTCTTACTGAACTCCACAGCCTCAAAATAAAGTTCTTTAATCTAATCAGGCCAACAAACTCTTACCATTACTTAGGATATGACCAAAACCCAAACCAGAACTAAACACCTAATCTGAAAGAAAATCGGTTAGACCATCATAAGCACAAACATGATAAAGCTCTTCCATTCTCAGACTTCGGCGATGAATAACATTGTTTACAAGTTCTTCTAGAACTGTCACATTCAATTTTGTTAAAATGAATGCAAGAAATCCGGAAGAATCTGTAAACAATGATAAAGCTCTAAAACAATATCTTGCTGCGAACTCAGTATCTTTGAAGATAACACAGCATTCAGAATAGATATGGTTCAGACCGATCAGAAAGGTGTGATGTAGAGCTCCTTATAATGAGGAAATAAAAATTATTTTGACAGGAAAAAATTGAGTAAAACTTTTTGAGAAGCTCACCCAGCATTAGAAAAGTCCAGATCATTAGAATTAGATTACTGTGAAGTCACGTCCAAGGTTTCTATATGCCTTTCCCCTTCTTACACTTTCAGTTTGCTTGTATTCAAGTTTTGATGTTTTGATGTTTTGCTTGTATTCAAGTTTTGATGTTTTCATTTTACATAATGGGTAATAACAAGATGCCAGGAATGGGAAAACATTTCAATCAGCTAAATCACTTCGATCAATTGCCGTGAGCCAGATCCTGTCAATACCATGCTGAACAGAAATTTTTAGGCCGCTTAAACTTAGCACAGGAATTCGTTTAGTTGCAGCAAACAAACCCACAAAGATGCAGTTGAGCGCATCACTTCAAAATATTTCAGTCATACGGGAGGACATATAACTGAAATATCACCACTTTTGAGGCATATGGAAGGACATATCACTGCAATATCAAAGATAAATAAAATCAAACAACCCACTGAACCCAAGAAACATTTTTTTTAAATTCATATTTTCCATCATAATGATTTTAGTACGGACTCTTATTGAGCTCCCACAGCCTCAATTATAAAGTTCTTTAGTCTAATCAGGCCATCAAACTCTCGCCATATGACCAAACCCAAACCAGAACTAAACACCTAATATGAAGGAAATCGGTTAGACCATCATAAGCACAAACACGATAAAGCTGTTCAATTCTCAGACTTCTGAGATGAATAACATTGTTTGCATGTTCATTCACTTCTATAAAGCTCTAATACAATATCTTGCTGCAAACTCGTAATCTTTGAAAATAACACAGCATTCAGAACAGATATGGTTCAGACCCATCAGAAAAGTGTGATATAGAGCTCCTTATCATGAGGAAATAAAAATGATTTTGACAGAAAAAATTTGGGTAAAACTTTTTGAGAAGCTCGCCTAGTATCAGAAAAGTCCAGATTACCATAATCCTATAGAAAGATATTAGAATTAGATTACTGTGAAGTCACGTCCAAGGTTTCTGAATGCATTTCCTTTTCTTATTCTTTCTGTTTTCTTGTATTCAAGTTTAGATGTTTTACTCCTATGCTTGGGAACTAAAGATAGATATGTCCCGCAGGCATTAGAGTATATTCACTTTCACCAGAACGTGTTAGATGCTTCTTAATGCACTTGATTCATCAGATTTTAGTTTCAAATGAAAATGGTAAACCACTCACTAGATATAATATATCAATTAGGTGATAATTTAGAGAAATGTTATAAGTGAATTGTAAACACCCATGGGGCGTAGAACAAATGGTGACAGGGTGTTCTGTTAAGGCACTCCACGGTGTAAAGGCCACCGGTTCAAAACTCTATGGGCAAAAATCCACCATGCTAAGCACTAGTGTCGCCCAGGCCGGGTGTGATCCTTGGGTGATTTTGACAGTTTAGATGCCCCTGAGTTGCGGCTATTCAAGCCACAAGTTAGTCGTATCAGTCATCACAGGACTCACATAAACTAGCAAACAAAAAAAAGATACAAGTGAATTGTAAATATAATCAAACTCCAACATATTGCAGGTTGAGTCTCATCACTTGAATAAACAATGAGATCCACTCAAAGTAAGAAGTCCATGCCCAAACCAATATCGATGACTGATAGATTGACATTATTATTTATTTTTGTGACTAGGTTGAGCCTAAGTTGAGGCTAGCCCTTTTATTGGAAGGAAATAGATCAATCCACTCACAATGGGGTGCTTAACACCAGGATTATGTGAGGCTCGATTGAGCCTAAGACCCTGTTGAAAAATGTAACTAGTGTCAGCCTTCATAATTGTATTTGAGCCACAATGTAATGTATTTGTCAAAAGAAAAAAAAAAATTATTATAAAAGAAATTGACTTATTAAAGCATGGCTTTCATGCTTGGGTCAAAAAAAATTTAGGTCAAAGACTCCATTGTAGGCTTCTAGGGTTTGTGTCAAGAGTTATTGTCCTTGTCAATATGTAAAAGGCCCTTCCTGGGCTTCATCTATCAAAAAAGAAATTTAATTTTGATGTATAATAGGTCTTTTAGGTCTCCTCCACCAAGTCTACCTCAAAGAAAAACAAGTCAGCCTCATCAAGGGAATTCGACCTCATGGAAGCAGTATAAATAGAAGCAATTCGACCTCATTTGGAACAAACTCACAAGAAGTTTGATTTGCAGTTGCTGCTGAAGAAAAAGGGTGTGAAATTCAAGGAAGAGGAAGAAAACCCTAGCGAAGGAGAAAGAAGTCCTTGTCAAGCAAAAAGGCGTTGAATTTTCTCTCTCTACTCTCACACGTGCGAAAATCTGAAGTTGTAGGGGAGGCCAAATTATGGATCTACAGTAGGGCCAAAATTATGGATTGTTGTTGGACTATAGCTACTGGATAAGAAGAGATTATTGAATTTTGTTGAATCATATTGGAAAGCTGACTTGGTGGAGGAGGAAGGTCTTTTGGTTAAGTCTAAGGTCTTGGTCTATCTCAATTTGATTAGTGGAAGAGTTTGACTAGGTTTTACCCTAGAGAGAGGTTTTAGTCCTGGTTGAGTGCCTACATCTGGTGTTGTTGATATTCATATTTTGATTTTATGATTGTTTGATGAAACAAACATAAAAGGATAACATAAATAGAAGATAATAAGATTACAAGAATATCACAAGTAATTATCAACATAAGAGAATATTTTTGCATTTTTTATTTTCTAACATGGTATCAGAGCTAAAGTGAAGGAGGAAAGAAAAAGGAAGCTTAACGATCCACTCAAAAAGCCAAAGGATAAGGATCATATAAGAAGAGGAAGGTCTACTATATCAACAAAAGAAGACATGACAATGAAGTCTGAAAACAAGCTAGAAGGAGCCTCCAACTACAGGGCATGGAATAAGAGGATAGATCTTATTCTCGCGAAGCACAAAGTTTTGGATCTTGTTCAAGGAAAAGTTAAGAAACCTACAGATGATGCGGGAAAGGAGAAATTCAGGGAAATCGACATCTTGGCCATGAATCTAATAGTAGATGGAGTGAAGGACAACCTAATCCCATACATATCCAATATTTATTCTGCTCAAGAAATGTATGAAGCCCTCTCCAAGTTATTTACTATCAAGAACATTGGTCAAATAGCTAGTCTCAAGAATGAACTAAGAACAATAAAGATGACAAAAGATGATATTGTTTCATCGTATTTTGTAAGAATCTCTAGAATAAAAGACGAACTCCAAGCTATAGATAAAGTT
The DNA here is from genome assembly GCA_034641835.2 of Pinus albicaulis. NCBI lineage: Eukaryota > Viridiplantae > Streptophyta > Pinopsida > Pinales > Pinaceae > Pinus > Pinus albicaulis. The sequence goes on from CM076580.1 coordinate 1,690,392,894, forward strand.
GTACCCTAACCTTTAGGGTTCACTATAAAACCCTAACCTCTTAATGCTAAGGGTATTTCAATGTTGATTATGAAACCCTAGGGATTGTTGATAAAGTCTAGAACATCTAATGATATCTTATTCTTTTGAATTTTAGGTTTTTATAATGTTATGGTAGAAAAACCCTAATCCTTTAGGGGTTTTTGTTAATGTCTAGGTTATATAATGAAACCCTAGATTTTTAGGTTTGGGTGAATTAGGGTTTATGAACAGAACCCTTGTAGTAACTAAAGTAAGATCCTAGGAATGAAACCCTAGGTGTATATTCGTCAGTATGATCAAAACCCTAGCCTAGTCAAAATTGTTGTATATCTGACTTTGATATATTGATGTTTGAACTTTGTATGTTGGGTTTACCTAGTATATATTGATATGAAATGCTAGTGCATAATAATGAAACCCTAGATATATGCAAGTGTGTTATCTTAATCATTGGTGATGTAGTTTTATTAATGAATCTAGGGAATATAACAAAACCCTAGTAGAATTTGTTATATGAAGTAATTTTGAAGCCCTAGATGTATAGTGCTATGATGGGATTGATATCTTGATTGAGTTGCTTTAAGTCTTGATGATGAAAGCCTAGGGTTTGTGACAAAACCCTAGCAAGTTGTTGAAGTCTAGTCTATAAAAGATGTAACCACTGTTGATTATGAACCTAACTAGGTTTAGGTATAAGTTTGAGTGTTTTGATGCTTCCATTGTAATGACATGATTTTGATTGACTTCATGCTTCTATCTAATTGTAATTCGTTGTACTTGCTATTAAAGTTTTGCAGGTACATGATCTTCAAGATGTTGAAGATGTTCATAATGATGAACATGATGAAGGAAGCTACTAGAATGATGATAATCAAAGATGACCATGATGTCATGAGAAATAAATGAAGCCTTGATAGATTGAAATCTCTCTATAAAAGAAGGAAGTTGTTAAGTTGAGAGGGAGCTTGGAAAAGGTATATCTCCCCAGTTGAGAGGGAGGGCATATTATGACAACCATAGTGAATATCTTGAAGAAAGAATAAAATTCGAAGAATGAATGAAAGTACTACAGATGGATTTGCAAACAAAAGACTTGAAGAGTACTGAGCTTGTATATGGTGCTATTGAAGAAGTGAAAGAAGAAAGAAAGCTTCTAACAAGTTGTATTTGGATAACTATGACGATGATATAAGTAGCATCAGAATGATTGCGGACCACGAAGGTGTATTTACTTGTATAGATATTTGAAGGTTTATTAATGATTGGGGTTGTGATTGTGCAGGATCTCTCTGTAACAAGGTTGAATGTTTGAAGCATGCTTGGATTGGTGGATATATATATCTTGTTAATAAGGAGAGATGAAGCATCTTGTGGCAACAAGATGCTTGGGAGGCCATTTGGTCGGCCTATATGTTGATGTTTAGATCCTGAAGTAGGGAGGGTGGCATTGGTCATGGAATTCCAACCTTTGATATGCACCCAGATCCCTGGGTTGGTATTAGAGCATAAAAGCCTGATGGTACCTATAGAGGCTCAAGCTTGAGTACACCTTAGTCCCACCCGATTAGAGTAGCTTGGTCAAGTATCTAATCTATAGCACTGCGTGTGTTGTGAAATCTTCATAGAGCACATCACTTTGAGATCTTCCATGTAACTCTTTATATATGTAATTATGAATGCCTCCCTAGCTAAGAGGGAGTGTTGAAAAAGTTAACTAGTGTCGGTCTTCATAATTGTATTTGAGTAACAATGTAATGTATTTGTCGAAAGAAAAAAGAAAAAAAGATTATAAAAGAAATTGACTTATTAAAGCATGGGTTTCATGCTTCGGTCAAATGATTTTTAAGTCAAAGCCTCCATTATAGGCTTCTAGGGTTTGTGTCAAGAGTCATTGTCCTTGTCAATATGTAAAAGACTCTTCTTGGGCTTCATCTATCAAGAAAGAAATTTAATCTGATATAACATAGGTCTTTTAGATCTCCTCCACCAAGTCAACCTCAAAGTAGGACAAGTCAGCCTCAAAAAGGGTGTGAAATTCAAGGAAGAGGAAGAAAACCCTAGCAAAGGAGAAGGAAGTCCCTGTTGAGCAAAAAGAAGTCGAATTTTCTCTCTCTACTCTCACACGTGCAAAATTCTGAAGTTGTTGGGGAGGCCAAAATTTTGGATCTGCAGTAGGGCAAAAATTCAAGACAATGGGGGCCGAAATTCTGGATTGTGGCTAGGCTATAACTGTTGGACAAGAAGAGACTACTGAGGTTTGTTGAATCATATTGAAAGGCTGACTTGGTGGAGGCAGGTCCTTTGGTCAGGTCTAAGGTCTTGGTCTATCTCAAGCTAAGTCACCTGATACGGGGATTTGAGGAATCGGATTCGGGTACGGTGACCCCCAAAACAGGATACTTCTGGGATACGATACGTTATATATTATTTTATTTAAAAATATATATATATATATATATATATATATTAAAATTAGAATTCATACAAAATTCATTGATTCAAACATAGATACTCATGAGTCATACATGATCATTGATCATTAATACATTGATACACCATACATGATACAATTGTCAAATTTACTCAGAAAGAAAAGATTGAAGATAGTAAGATACTGTAGTTTTCTCATTAAGTCATCAGAATCAAAATGTGTTACATAAGTACACTGCCAATGGCAAATAGAAATAGAAAATACAAAAAAACTACAGTTTACAAGACTACAAGCCTGAAGCCTCAATGAGTCAGAGTCAATGAGTCATCAATCCTCATCATCATAATCAGCATCACTGTCCTCATCCTGATCATCATGCTCACCACTGCTCTATCCTAGTTCGCGGCATCCCTCCCTCCGTCATCTCCCGCACCATCGGCTGTGGAGGATGACGCCTACTCCATCAAATGTGACAAAGCTCTAGTACCAGCGTGATTGGAGATCCAGCTGGCCAATGCCAACCCGCTCGTTCTGCCCGTGTTCATATCATCAGGAAAGACATCCCACATCTTTGTCTTTCCCTTCAACCACTCCTCCCTCTGCCTGTAGATGAGACGAAGGTTGGTGTGCACACACACCATTGTCTCTGCCCTGGACTGCTCAAGCCTGCTCTTCTTCACACTATACAAATTCCCATATGTGCTCCAATTCCTCTCGCAACAAGAGGATGAAGTCACCTGAGAGAGGAGCCTCATGGCTAACTGTTATAGAGGAGGGCTTGTTGCCCCATGAGTTGCCCACCAAGAATAGGGCTTCTTAGCCCCCTGTCTCGAATCACATCATAGCCTGCAAATCGCCCAGTGCTAGTGGAAAAATCTACAAAGGCATCCTCCACCTCATCAAGGGATGCCCTATCCTGAAAAATCCTCCTGAATGCATCTTTCCTCCCCTGTGAGATTTCACCATCCATGTGAGGAGGGAATCTGCGAGAAGGTCCACCATTCAGCCACTCATGGCTGTAGTATTTTGGGTTCAAGGAGTGAGCCAAACAATGTAAAGGTGTGCAATTCTTGTCCCATCTGCTGACAAGAATATCCTGTATGACAGTGAAGAAGGCCTCAAGTGATGTCTCGTACTCTGGGCACTGACTCTGTAAAACAATGGTCCTCACAGACTCAATCATGGAATCCCATCCCTCATAAACCTCTCCTAAGATGGGTTGGTCTGTATCTGCAAATCGGAGCAAGGAAATGATAGGCTCCATAATCTGAATAACTAGATCTACCTTCTCCCACCATATATCATCCAACACTGTGTCCTTCACCTTCTTTGAGGCAGCTTGATTTGTCTTTCTCCAAAAAGACCAAAACTTTGAAATAACCATGGACCCAAGAGCGGTCTTGACCTCCCTCAACCTCTTCAACATGATGAATGAAGAGGCAAACCGTGTATCTGCAATCTTCAACAATGATAGATTGTTGTACTCCTTGTAGATAGTGAGGGCATTTTTATGGTTTTGTACAAAGTTGCGGATATGTCGTGCATCCTAAATAATGGCTCCAATCTAAAGCACATCAGAGGCAATAGATTTCAGTGCCAAGTTCAATGAATGGACAATGCAAGGTGTCCAAAATACTTGTGGATATTTTGCTTCCACAATCATGCCAGTGGCCTTGCAAACAGGTGCATTATCTGTAATGATTTGCACACAACAATCCACACCTACATTTTCAATAACTTTAAGAAATAACTCACCCATATATTGTGCATCCTTGTACTGTCCAAGTGCATCCACTGATTTCAAGAAAACTGGACCATTCAAGGATGACACCATGAAGTTGATGAGTGGGTGGCGTGCTAGATCTGTCCATCCATCAGAAACAATGCTAACCCCAAATGTTGGCCATGTTGATTTAATAGGCTCAAGCATTTTGTCCACCTCTTTCTTTGCCTTTGTCAACAATGTGGTTCTGAGCTTCTCTGACCCAGGAGGCACATACCCTGATGGAGCCCCATGACTAAGAGCTCGACACATCTCAATAAATAGAGGTGACCATGCAACATTAAAAGATATGAAGTTCTGATAGAAAAAAAATGCAATGGTGAGATCAAGTTCTTCCCTCTTCTCTTTTTGGAAAATCTTGTCCATTGGACCAACTGCAGTTGCCTTTCTCTTTGCTGACTCTCCCCTACTAAAAGTCTCAAAAGGGAACTTGTTGCTGCTTTTCCTTAAGAATGGAAGGGGGTCATCATTCTTGTACTTTTTTATTTTGCTGCCACATTTGCCTCACCAATACCCTGCTCTTTCCCCAATTCCTTTATCTGTGGCGTTTTAATTACTATACGACATTTAATGCCACAACCTGGAATACCCAACAAATGAGCTTTCACACGGAAATATGTGCAAGTGAACTTGCCGTGACAAAAATTGCATTTCCATGAACAATTTCCTCCTCCTCCCTTTTTTCCTGCCCCTCCCTCTCTTGTCACATATTTCCACAATGGGTATTTGGGGGCAACAATTTGTTTTCCCTGCACATTTGAAGCTGTTGTTGCAACCCCATTTCCAATGGATGGAATACTTGCAGACCTTGATGAAACAGGGTTGTACAGGAGGGGCATCTCCAATGGGGACATTCTTCCCCTTTCTTTGCCCCTGTCTTGCTGCCTTTGATTGAACCATGAATACTGTAAAAAATAAACAAAAATAACCAAATATATAAAACATATGCACATGCAAACACTAACAGCAAACTAAATGCAAAATATAGAAGGGTAGTGCACTTACCGGATGCTTGAATCTCTTCGAAAGAACTCCCTTTCTCCTTGCTCACACTTGCTCCTTGCTCACCCTAGCTCTTTGCTCATTTGAGAAAATGAAATCAGTGAGAAAAACCAACAAGAAACACACTTTTATAAAAAAAATATCGCACTTTTTTGGGCGGCCGTATCCGGCAGTACCCGATTCACCGGGTACGGCCATATTCGTACAGGGTACGGTCGGGATACGCTGTACCCTGTATGGATACGGCCATACCCGGTGAATTGGGGGCGAATCGGGTATGAATCGTATCCGATACGGGGATTCGGGATTCAGTGACCCTTTTGGACGAATCCGGTAACTTAGATCTCAATTTGATTAGTGGAAGAGTTTGACTGGGTTTTCCCCTAGAAGCTGAGTGCCTGCATCTGGTGTCGTTGATCTGCATGTTTTGATTTGATGATTTCTTGATGAAACAAAGATAAAAAGAGAACATAAAGAGAAGATAATAAGATTACAACAATATCACAAGTAATTATCAACATAAAAGAATTTTTCTGATTTTCTAAAATGCACCTTGGGAAGTTTAATTCCCCAAAGTGGCTTCTATCCTTAAACCCTCCATCCTCAAAGAAAGCAAAAGAATAGGTAAATTCATTAAATCAAACCAGCAACCCACTGAACCTAAGAAACAGTTTTTTAAAATTCATATTTTCCCAAAATAATCGTTAGTGATTTTAGTATGGACCCTTACTGAACTCCACGGCCTCAATTATAAAGTTCTTTAATCTAATCAGGCCAACAAACTCTTGCCATTACTTAGCATATGACCAAATCCAAACCAGAACTAAACACCTAATCTGAAAGAAAATCACTTAGACCATCCTAAGCACAAACATGATAAAGCTGTTCATTCTCAAACTTTGGCGATGAATAACATTGTTTACAAGTTCTTCTAGAGCCGTCACATTCAATTTTGTGAAAATGAATGCAATAAATCCGGAAGAATCTGTAAACAATGATAAAGCTCTTATACAATATCTTGCTGCAAACTCGTTATCTTTGAAGACAAAACAGCATTAGAAATAGATATGGTTCAGACCGATTAGAAAGGTGTGATGTAGAGTTCCTTATCATAAGGAAATAAAAATGATTTTGAAAGAAAATTTGAGTAGAACTTTTTGAGAAGCTCACCTAGTATTAGAAAAGTCTAGATTACCATAAGCCTATAGAATGATATTAGAATTAGATTACTGTGAAGTCGCGTCCAAGTTTTGATATTTTATTCCTATGCTTAGGAACTACAGAGAGATATTTCCTGCAGGTATTAGAGTATATTCACTTTCACTGTAATGTGTTAGATGCTTTTTAATGTACTTGATTCATCTGATTTTAGTTTCAAATGAAAATGGTAAACCACTCGCTAGATATACTATATTAATTAGGTGATAATGCACAGAAATGATACAAGTGAACTGTAAATATAATCAAACTCCAGCCGTATTGCAGGCTGATGCTCATCTCTTGAATAGACAATGAGATCTACTCAAATATAAATGTAAGAAGTCTATTCCCAAACCAATACCGATGCCGGATAGATTGACATTATTATTTTTATTGGCTGAGTTTAGGCTGAATGAATGGAAGAAGACTGATTTACTTACAATGGAATGTTTATCACCAGATTGTGTGTGAGGGTCGATCGAGACTTGACACCTCTTGAGAGGTTTAGTTTCCTCAAAGTACTTTCCATCTTTTAACCCTCCATCTTCAAAGAAAGCAAAAGAACAGGTAAGTTCATTAAATCAAACAAACAACCCACTAAACCTAGAAAACATTTTTTAAAGATTCATATTTCCCAAACTAGTCGTTAATGATTTTGTATGGACTCTCACTGAACTCCACAGCCTCAAAATAAAGTTCTTTAATCTAATCAGGCCAACAAACTCTGAAAGAAAATCGGTTAGACCATCATAAGCACAAACATGATAAATCTCTTCCATTCTCAGACTTCGGCGATGAATAACATTGTGTACAAGTTCTTCTAGAGCTGTCACATTCAATTTTGTTAAAATGAATACAAGAAATCCGGTAGAATCTGTAAACAATGATAAAGCTCTAGAACAATATCTTGCTGCGAACTCCTTATCTTTGAAGATAACACAGCATTCAGAATAGATATCGTTCAGACCGATCAGAAAGGTGTGATGTAGAGCTCTTTATAATGAGGAAATAAAAATTATTTTGACAGGAAAAAATTGAGTAAAACTTTTTGAGAAGCTCACCCAGCATTAGAAAAGTCCAGATCATTAGAATTAGATTACTGTGAAGTCACGTCCAAGGATTCTATATGCATTTCCTCTTCTTACACTTTCAGTTTTCTTGTATTCAAGTTTTGATGTTTTACTCTTATGCTTAAGAACTACAGATAGATATGTCCTGCAGGCATTAGAGTATATTCAATTTCATTGGAAAGTGTTCGATGCTTCTTAATGCACTTGATCAATCTGATTTTAGTATCAAATGAAAATGGTAAACCACTCACTAGATATACTATATCAATAAGGTGATAATGCACAGAAATTATACAAGTGAACTGTAAATATAATCAAACTCCAGCCGTATTGCAGGCTGAGTCTCATCTCTTGAATAGACAATGACATCCACTCAAATACAAATGTAAGAAGTCGATGTCAAAACCAATATTGAGATGGTTGATATATTGACATTATTTATTTTGTTTGTAATGAGGCTGAATTTAGGTTGGGGCTAATTCTCTTTTATTGGATGGAAGAAGATTGATGGGATGTTTATTACTATGATTATGTGAGGCTCAGCTGAATTTCGACACTCTTTCTGAAGTTTGTTTAATACCTTAAAGTGACTTCTATCCTCAACCCTTCCCATAACCCCACACAAATCAACTGATCTACACCTCATAGATATCAACAAATCGACATTATTACATCAATAACATTATTACAATAACTCCCAAGTATATAACTTGAATGGGTATAACATAAGAATGTGTGTTTTTACAAAAGAATTCAAGTACTTTAAGTATATAACTTGAATGGGTATAACATAAGAACATGTGTTTTTACAAAAGAATTCATGCTCGAATGGGTATAACATAAGAACATGTGTTTTTACAAAAGAATTCATAAATTTAAAATTTAAAATTTAAAATTAAAAGATTAGATTAGGTAAAACTTTACAGGGTATGAAATAACTGGACATAAAAATTCCTTATTCCACAAACAAACAAACAAAAAGTATATAGCAAACAAAAATAATTCTCATGATGCCACAGCTTGAGTAGGTCTAACCGAAAAACATGTATTTAACATGTATTTCTTTATGAAAAGTTACGTATTCAAAATCAAAAAGTTAGAGCACTCCACGTTGAATCCAAAATAACAACCCAACTAATAGGGATAAAATGCGATAAAATGCACCTGACACGTTTTACTGGAAACAAGAAGGGCCTGAGGCCCAGAAGAGTACCTCTTAAGGTAAACACTTGGTAGACATGGTGTTATTGGCATTAGGATTGACCAGATCTCTGGTTATAAACGCATTGACAGCAAATCCACTTCTTTTACCATGATGTTTCCTTGCCCTTTTTGGCAAACCATCTACTTTGAACTAGGCAGTACTTGTCTTTCTTTGAACATTGGAACTATTAAGAGGCACTGATGCATCCTTTTTGGATCCCTAGTCTGTTCTTTGAGCCAAAAGATTTTTCAGAGCATCTAAAGCCATGACTCTGACAGCTATGGCTTTTTTATCTTAAGATTTGAAAGATCTGATCAGCAGCTTTTTGCTGTTACCCTGCCCTGCATTCGAAAACACAACGCATCCCACGCTGCAATCACAGAGTTATGCGGTGACTGCTGCAGGTTTTCGAGAACATCACTGTTGTAAAATGGAAGGCAAGACACTAAAATTGGAGATATACTACATGAATTGCGTGATGGAAGAATTGGGTGTGTCGTTTGACAGCATTACAACAGAAGCACTCTGTAGATATCCTCTACATGCTGTCAGTCCAAACCCATTTATGTCGTCCAGTTTGCGATATGTTATGGTGGCCAGAGCATCTCTGGCACCCATCTCCAGATCTGGCCTTTCTCTAAACAACCTTGTCAAAAATAGCGCTGGAATGCAGGGAAACCAAAGAAATATGCTACCGTTTCACTTAACATCGGCTCTGCTAGACCAAAACTTGAGAGTCATGGCCACGAGAAAATCCATGTTGCAATGAACAAGTGCATAATGAATCGGCTTCCCTGCACTACCCTGGCAATCTTTGAACACACCCACTCATAACAAACTTGCAGTAAAAACTGCTAAATTGCCTATGAAGGGGGTTTTTACACAAGCCAATGCATTAACGGAATCTGTCACTGTTTCATTTAACTCGAGCAGCGATGCTAAATAGCCATTTCAACTGGGCAACCAACTGAATCATCAACAACTGCATCATGTATGGGCTTCCCTGCCGTTCCATTGACTCTAAATAGAATGTAAGACTGAGTGAAAACGATAAAAAAACCCTAGTAAACTGAATCCATGTGCCGCATCCTTTGGCAAACCAGATTACAAAGTTGCATAGATTATGGCCACAAGACTTTTTAACATTGATTTCTATTGATAAAAGCTACCTGTTTCTGAACATTAACATGTTATTCCAGCGGAGAAAAAGAGGTATGTTTTCAATTTTTTATTCGTTTGCACCGTATTCACCATGAGGAGCCAGGATTCTAGATCATTTGATAAAGCGATCGAACATCCATGTATTTCTGTTGTCCTTTATTACCCAATTGCCCTAAAAGTGCAAAGATACACCCAAAATAGAAGATTCAAGATTGGGGAAGATCATTTCCCAAAAATAAAAACACTTTTTTTTTAAAAGATAGGGAAGACCATTTTCCAAAAAATAAGATAATATTTTTTTGGAAAATCTCAAAAATAAATTCATAATTAAATATTAGTTTTTTTTTCTGGAGATAGTCCCAAAAACAAACTCATAATTAAATATTAGTTTTTTTTAAGAGAAAGTCTCAAAAACAAACTCATAATTGAATATTAGAATGGAGAAGATCATTTGGCTAAAAATAAAGAAATTATTTTTTTGGGAAGATTAAAAACAAATTCATAATTACGCCGAAGGTGTTTTCCATTGCGGGCTTGGGGTGAGCAAACACTGTTCACCCCAGCGAATGAGAACGCTTCTCCTATCGCGCATGGAACCAATGAAATTTAGCCACGTGTATGCTCAATCGGTCACGGGATCGAATCTCTCACTTCCTGTTTCTGCGAGATCTCTCGTGTTTTCGGCTACTCTTGTGAAACTTCCGGTTCATTTTTGTGACGAGCAGGCGTCTGGCAAACAAAAATAGCAAAAGGACAACGTCAGTCACAGATTCCTCCCAATTAAGCATACCCAAAAAGAATAACCGCTGATACGTGCTAAAAATCGAATTTTGCATTACCTTTAAGAACTGAAAAGTCTTGGCGACTCGAACCCACGACCGGTGATCCGACTTCTTCACTGTAGCCTCACCTTCTTCTTCAATACAAACTTCAAACTCGCGTGAATACACAGCAATCTTGGCATCACGCAACTTGGCCTTAATCTCTGCTGCATCGAATCGCATTTGCTTCTTTTTCTTGGTTGGCTGCGGCGCATTGGGTGTTGATTTCCCTACAGAGGAGATAATCACAGGAACGAATCCTCCGTCTCGAGAAATCGAAACAATCCTCACCAAAGCCTTCGATTTCTCGCTGATGAGACTGCAAGTAGAGAAATGTCAAGAGGGTAATTTAAGAAAGGAGCAGGCATGGAAGACTGGTTTTTGGCTTCTGGTTTATTCGCCTTTTGAACCTCGGCCACAAAGATTTGGACTTACATATAAATTTGCTCGCCTCGGCTGAACCCATAGCAGAGCAGGAGCTACTACAGCTCCACTTGGCACCCATGTTATTTGTTTGTCCGTCGACGTGTCTTCAGGGAATGTCAATGCAGAGTTTTTTAAGATGACATTAGCCAGTATTTTGTGTGGGCATTGCAGAGCTCAGGGGGGAATTTATAGCAGAGTGCACTGATTTGCCCGCGTTGATCACTGATGGGAATATATAAAAGTAAACCGCGTGGTTTTTGCCTTCTGGTTTATTCGCCTTTTGAACCTCGGTCACAAACATTCGGACTTACATATAAATTTGCTCGCCTCGACTGAACCCATAGCAGAGCAGGAGCTACTACAGCTCCACTTGGCACCCATGTTATTTGTTTGTTCGTCGACGTGTCTTCAGGGAATGTCAATGCAGAGTTTTTTAAGATGACATTAGCCAGTATTTTGTGTGGGCATTGCAGAGCTCAGGGGGGAATTTATAGCAGAGTGCACCGATTTGCCCGCGTTGATCACTGATGGGAATATATAAAAGTAAACCGCGTGGATGTCAATGAATAGGTCTTAGCCAACAAGCTGTAAAATATGTCCCCCGCCTTTACGATATAAATATTTAGAAAAATAAAAAATTTAATCACATTTATTGCGTTGTTACGCCGGAGGCGTTTTCTTTGCGGGCTTGGGGTGAGCAAACACTGTTCACCCTAGCCAATGAGAAACAATTTTCCTATCGCGCATGGAACCAATTAGATTTTGCCACGTGTATGCTTGTTTAATGGCTGGTCAGCAGTTCTACGCGTTCGTGCGTTCGCAATTCTGTGGATCATGCCTCCTCCTGAGCCTACTGTCAACCCTGCGCAGGCTGAGCGTCCTCCCTCCTGTGTATACAACCTTACAGCCCTTGCGCAGACCGGCTGTATCTCCTGGTGTCTATGCAGTCACACATCAACAAGTTTCATGTGTGGTATATGGTTGTTTCGGAACCCTTCCAAGCTCCACAGACCATGAATTTCCTATAGGTTTGTTCCAGTTTCACGTAGGAACTCCTAGCCGCGGTTTGCGACTGTGCCTTACTAATACGGGCCTCGATCTTCCATCCCATGCTACCACGACCCTCTTCTCAGCCGAGATGGCCTCTCTAGCCACTACAACAGTCTCGAATTCACCCAGGTAGCCTCGCGACCTTCTCCTCAATGATTTGCGGCCAATGTGTAAACTATGGCAGCCTGCACCAGCGCTCTAGCCCTCCTCTCAGCGCACAGGTGCCCATGCGTAGCCAGCTAGCTCCGCCTTGTACATCCAACAATCGCTCGCTCCTCTCAGCTGGTGGTAACTCGTAGAGGAATAAAAAAGCTCTCCAGGCCGATTAATTCACTATCAACATGTGCAATGACCCCAGATTGCGATCTTGATTTGTGTAACCTAAGAAGGGTTTCCGTAGCGAGAAAAACCATTCCCAATGAACCTCTTCATGATACCGATCTCGTCAAATTGAAAACTGATAAAGGATTTGCAGACTCTCTTTTCAACTAGCTAGGATGCATGATTGTCCTAAACCAGTTTTCCATTCAAGGGTTTTCCTCCCATGAAGAAATAAGCAAGAAATAAGCATTAAGCTATGCAATCCAATCTTCAGTAGAAAAAATTCTTCCAGGAAGAAATAAGCACTAAGCTGCCCAATCCAATATCCGGAGAAAAAAAATAGAAAAAAAATTGCAGAATGAGAGAGACATCAATTTCTGCTCTGTTAATTCCATTTTTCCAATTTCTCTCATTTTCTCCATTTTGAATTTATTCACTTTTCCTTTTAATTTTTATTTGCTTTTCTAATGTTTTTCATCACTTGTATTGTCATTGGCTTTTCTAATGTTTTTCATCACTTTTATTGTCACTATGTAATGTCACTTTATAAAGATTTATAAAGTCATCATGACCTCTCACATTTTTACGCCAGAGGCGTTTTCTTTGCGGGCTTGGGGTGAGCAAACACTGTTCACCCCAGCCAATGAGAAACAGTTTTCCTACCGCACATGGAACCAATTAGATTCTGCCACGTGTATGGGGTCTGAGCACCGGTTCTATGCGCGCTCGTTAACAGTGATCGATTCGCGGAAGAGACGTTGAGGGCGATATCAGTGATCCAGTTGAGCTGATGACTTCGGTTGCGCGCTCAAGGCCCCCTGCCATCCTCCTGCGCTCTTTGTTCATTAAGCAAAACGAGAAACTTCCAAGATGTGGATATCATGCCCGGGGGATCCATCAGCCTAGGGGACGTTCTGCGCCATGGATGCAATCAAGGCGATCCCGTGTTCAGCAGCCGCAACTGTATTTTCAGTGGTAGCATTGACGACCAAGCACCCACACTCAGTGGCTGCCTACAGATCCACATTGTCTATACCCACACCCGCTCTTCTGACAACCTTGAACCTCCCGCAGGAGCGTCGCAAATCGAGATCTTCGTACAGAGTTCCTCCTGCGATAAATTGTAGGCGCAATCCACATTGGGCTACTTCGACGCAGCTCCAGCCCGCCTTCCCCCAACTTCTCGGCCACCAAAGCTGTCGGCTTCGCCTGCGCATCAGAATAGACGGCCTGCGGGGACAGAGTTTTCAAACGGGAAACATTTTTGCAAGGTATTAATGGTGTGTTTTGCAGGGTTTGCCCTAGCAACGCAGAGGAAAGGCGACGAGGTAATTGCAGAGTTGATTTGGCAGCATCCACTGTAGAGGAGGTGCCGCCACATACCCTTGGAAAGTTAATTAACGCGCCAAACTCAACACTGTTATTCGACTCAATTGACTTAAGGGTGTAATTAACCTTCAGAAACTGAAGGAGGATTCCCCTTCATGAGGTGTCAGGTTGTACATGCTGCGGAGAATTGCTTTAATTTCTTTCTGGATACAATCTCAAGGAAGGTCGAAGAGAATCGCTATGGCATTCACGAAACGCAACAGAAATCCCCTATTTGCGTTAACTCTGCATAAAAGTTCCTGAGGAGCAAATTCTAGTTCCTCGTTGAATCCGATCAGTTGATCTATGGATGTCAGCTTACAGTGGTAAAAGGAACTCCCTACCTTCGATGTGTTAAACGGGAATTATCGCCAGTGGTAGCCCAAGCACTGCAGAAATTGCGACTTTAATCTGAGCGAGGTACCGATGAGAACGATGAGGTTTTGTTGTGGAAGACGCACAACCCCAGAATGTATTGCTCGCACAGGTGTCATGAATCAGTGTTGGAAGTGTTATTACAAAGGCTAAGATCGAACTGTGCAATAAACCATAGGTGGAACCTTGAGGTACCAACTGGGACCTTGCATGAAGAGTGATGGCGGTTTCTGGAGGCGAAAGGCGGTTTTCGCACAAGGCATAAGGCAGTGAGCGGTTTTTGTAAAACAAACACAATACACCCCTGTGCTTGACATGTAGGCCTAGGGTGGTTTCGTCAAACAACAAATTTCGCGTCCTTTGGAGCCCTTAAAGCTCGGACCAAGAAATTTTGCGATATTCGCTTGCAGTCGTCCAATCAAAGGTGGAAGAGCAACGTACGCCGGACCGTCGGATTTGTTCGATGCTTAGGCCCAAGTGTATTGTAGTTGGCTTTGGGCCCGGACATATGGTGTTCACTTGCTATAGCAAATCGAGCCCTTGTACACGGTATGTGTTTCATGTTTTTGATAATTTCTTGGTTTCAAGCGATGACTCATGGTTTTCAGAGTTATCCTTTTTCAGGGTTTTAAGCAACTTACTAACTGTGTGCATAACTTGACCACACCAAAATAAAAAATAAAAAATAAAGGGAAAAAAAATGTTTGACAGTTTAAAATCCAAAATTCCATATCGTCACAAACTTTCTATTTTCATTAAATTACTTCCCTTACATATCTACCGCCCCGGCGTTCCTTTGCGCCTCTTGGTGCAATTGCTAGTTAAATATTAGAATTTGAAATCTTCTGTAACTTTCTGTTTTTAGAGAAAGTTAGAGAAGAAAGTCCAAGGGGCAGAGAGTTGTGTTGTACAATCAAACAATTAAAGATCAATTTGTAATGAAATATCTAATGAATTTTCATTAAAAAAATGTCTCTCTTTGTAAAAAGTGACATATTTTTCTTTTCTATTTTAAATAAGTTAGTTACCAATGCCATTATCAAGTAAAGGTGAGTGAGGATGGAAATAAACAAAAATAGATAGAGAGAAAGAGAAGAGGAGTTTAAGACTTTTATAGTTATAAAAGGTGTTAACAATCTAGATTCCTTGAGTTGTGAGTTATAATTATTATAAAAAATATATACAAATTCTCATTTTTGTTAAAAGCCAATGAATTAAGGTTAATTCTTGCCCAGAATTATAGAGATTAGAAATATATGTTTGTGGTCCTAATAAATAGAAATGAGATAATAAATAAGAATGAGATTATAATGTATCCAAAATTCAAATATAAAAATATATTTTAATATCAAAATAAATAATTTAACTAATTTAGTTTTTTAAATTTTATAAAAATAATAATTAAAAAATTAATATATATCATAATATGTTTTAAAAATAAAATAATTAAATATCTCAAAAAATTGCATTTAAATTTAAATAATTATACCATAAAATAAATGCATACACACATGCATTATAATAAAATCCAAAGTCACTTAAGGTTTAAAAAAATATAGTTACACCAAATCCACTTCTCAGATTAAAAAATTATCTACAAAATTAATATCATTCACAGTTTCAAAAATAAATAGATTCAAAATTACTATAGAATAATAATAAAGTGCTAGATAAAATCAGGCAAAGCAAAGCATACACAAAGCACCTCAAATGGTTGCATTCCATACTAATTCCTAAAGCCAACCCCAAAATTCTAGCAAATGGATTGATTCAAATAACAGTGAACATAAAAACACACCATATCCAAAAAGAAGAGCTCGGAGACGCCTTAATATGGTAACACTTAACATTGCTGATTTCAAAACACGGTACATGAACCAGCCAAGAGGAAAGCTTGAAAAAACAGAGACTACATAGCTCTGCTCTGCTCCTGGCAGCAAAATCTATTCCAAAAGAAGTAAAATCCTCAAAAATTCTCTGAGAATCGTCATCCTCCCCCAAAGCTTTATTGCTCTCTAAAACGACTTATTTAGGAAAAAAACACATATATACCCCACTTAAAAGCTTGATCATTCATCAAAAAAGCAAAACCCACCAAAGGGATCTGAAATTCCTTAACTAATTACGATGTCTTCCTCGGCCTCTCCCATTTCCTGGTCATCGTCCTCCTGTTCCAACCAAACCTCAATGGGAGCGCAGTTGTGCTTGTGACGGATTTTCCAACCCACAGCCTGGCACGCCTGGGAACGATAATTAACTGTCTCCTTTTCTCCGGCCTCCTGCAGAATTGATGAGAACACAGCTGGAGGTCTAAACCCGGCAGCCGGAGTTTGAACCAGTAAACCATAGAATTATTCGTTCTGGCACAGGGACATTACACCCGAAATCGCTCAGGAGAGGGAATGCTGCGGCCTGACTTCCGGCGGCAAGATTTTGCCGTCTGTTGCCGTTATTTAGGTTCTTGAGCCAGGGTTCAAAAGGCTGGAGCCGGGTATCTTGATGTGCTCTGAAGTAATGGGCGGGCAAGATTGATGCGAGCTCTTGACGAGAAAGCACCTTCCTTCGGCTATGTTCTTGTAACGCCGTAACCGTCCTAAAGGCAGTGGCCAAGCTCTCGCAACGCGTCCAGGTAGTCACCCCGGCTGTGAGATCCTTGTCTTTCTTTAATGGCTAGGCAGTATAGGGCTGGTTTTATCCACCGCTTCAAAACCAGCGGATAGAGCACTAGAGTATTGAATCTCTTGCATCTGCATAAAGAATAAGAAAACCCATAAATATCATTTTGTTTTGAACTTTCAAGATTTAAAATGAAATCAGTAAATAAAAAAAAATTATCAACGATATCCATTGTATTTTGAAGATAGTATCTGCTAACTTTTCTCAAAATATGCGGAAAATGATGAAGATAAACTACAATAGCTCAAGAAAATGGAAATATTTTTTAAATAATAATTTGATAAACTATAATAACTCAAAAATAAATGGAAATATTTTTGAAATAATAATGATCAAGTTACAGCCCTGAAAATATTTTTTAATAAATATTTTTTAAATAATAATGATCGAGCGACTGCCGGAAAACCTTAAAGAATGCTCTGACTCTAATTGAAAACTCTCAGATAAAAAAAGACCAAAGCTACGAAATATCAGAGCATACTGATAGAGGTTTGTTTTTTTCTCAGAGCAAATTTGTTCAATCTATATAAAAGAGTATTTTTCTTCCAAAAGAAAATTAAGATTATCTTATAAATCTAAATAAAGTTATTCACACCAGGAGAAGCAATAAAGTTCAATCAATCCACTGAGAAGGAATTTCCTCCAAAGAAAAACATAGTGATTTACAGTAGAAAACACGAGAGTTTAATCAATCTACCGACCAAGAAAAAGAAAATTTGAATTCTAAAGAAAATGAGGGTTATTTAAAGTACCTTTAACAACATGTCTGTTTCGATACCCAATTCATACAAAGCTGCAGCCAGAGCCAGAGCCAAAGCCAGATGAAGCCATTCAAAATATGAAAGCTGTGTCCGCTGCCCTTCTTCCCAATTCCTCCATTCCCGGATCCCGCAATTTGCACTCAAAAATGCCCAGCTCATAATTATGAGAGCTCTGTTTTATTTGGCTGCTATAAGGGCTGCCGAAATTGCCGTTTGTTTATTGCAACTGAATACACAGTTGTTTTGTATGGATTGGATTTTAGTTGTGTGGCTTTATCTACCTTTCCTCATTCTTGTGAACTCGTATCATATATCTATTTTTCTTCATTATATGATCTCTTCAATTTGAACATGGGTTTTTCTCGGAAGGGTCCCAATTACCTGATACACGAGGATTTTCACGATTAGATGCTCGATTTTGGAGATCTATTTAGTTCTTCACAGTCTATTTTTGGCTGACGACCAACCATGCAATATTGAATACGGTGGTTATGTTTGAGAAGTCATTATGATTAGTGATTTAGTAAAGGTTCTCCTCTCTAGATTATGGCTGGTTGAAGATGGGGGAATGTCTTCGAAGGAGTCTTTGTGGAATGTGGGCAGGTGTATACATTGTGAAAGTTTCAAGGTTTTTGTATGCAAAAGGTGGTGGACTGTGAGTCGTTGCTTTACATGCTGCTGTCACAATAATCAGAGGGAAGCTTCCCTTGACGGGGCTGTCTGGTTTAGTTTCTCTGAGTTTGGTTTTTGATCTTGGCTGCTAAGGCACTTTTCCTCGGGGGACTCTGATTTTTCCGAGGCTCGGCTTTTCCGGGATGGAGGCTGCTGGTGATCGGGGTTTCGCCGGTTTCTTCTTTTCAAAAAAATTTCCCGGTTTCTCATGGAGGCGGCGTAGTGTGGTGGTACGTTGGGGGCGTTCTTGAAATCGGGTTTTAATGCTCTTGTCTTGCAAAGCGCTGTGTCCTGTTTTCGGCCTTGGTGATTGCCTTCTCAGGAGAAGATCATTTATTTCTTTTTTCTTCGTAATGCTCCCTTTGGTACCGCGGGGTGGCCTTCTTTAATTCGATGGCAGGGCCTGGGTACGATTGGCGGTGGGTGGTTTTTATCCTTTGTCTTCAGTGCCACGCGGACAGATGATTAAGTTCGGTACTTGGTAGTTGGATATTTATGGATTTCTAAGCCTTTTTCTGTGGTTTATTACTGTTTGTACCGTAGTAGGTGGGCGTTGGTACTTTTTGGTGACCTCGCTTTATGCTGAGATGGCGTCTGAATGGTTGTTGATTGTGGCGTTTCGTTGATTTTTCACCTGTTTCTTTTGGCTTCTGATTCTTGGTCCCTCTTGTCCCATGTTTCTGCGTTGCTGGCGGTATTTGGTGTCGAGTTGTCTCTAGGGATGGGGAGAGGTGTTGGTGGGGACACTGATGGGCTGGCCTCCACAAATAATCTGGATTTATCATCGTACATTCGGGACCATGACGAAGTGTTATGTGACATTGACTTGGTGCATGCAGCCCAGGGGCGGAAATCGACTCTGCGCTTAGAAGGGAGGGTTGTAGGGGAGGGACGCCAGTTGTTGGGCGCCCTCCCGTCCACCTCAGCAAACGAAGGCATAAACCACGTGGACGTTGTACGACAGCTACCCACTCGAACCGGCCACGTGTTGGGTTGGTGGGTGCATTCAATGCGCAGGTTTTAACGCATCGTAGGGTTTGTGAAGTCCATTTCCCCGCCATGTCGTTCAGCTGCCGTTCATTCTTGCTCGGGACCGGTCTGTGGGCGTTCAGCTCCGCCAGTGGTGGTCGCTGCGGGTTCCAGAACCTGCGCAACCTATTGCGATTTCCTGTTACTTGTTATGCGTTTCAATGCCCACTGCTACATGTTAGTTGTTTGTTGCAGTATGTAAACCTGTTAGCCGGTTCCGGGTTCTTGAGATTGTTGGGTATATGCATTTGTTCATTGCTAGACGTTGCAGCTCGCCGGCGCCTCCTGTTCTTGAACGCGAAGTCTGTCGTTGTGTCCATGAATCCTCTGATGCTGGACCGCCAGGGTTTCGGTTCATTTGCTCTTTTTCGTCGAATTGTTCAGGTATTCTTGCATTTCTTTTATTTTTTACTGGGAGAATGCCAATTTTGATGATAAATTGCTGATTTTATTGTAATTATGCAGGCACAGGGTTCCGTGGTTGGCGTTGGCGATGGCGAGGTTCATTGTGGCGGCTTCTCTGCATCCTCGGCGGCGGCGGACCTTCGGCGACCTCTGGTAGGATTCTCTGAATCCTACCAATCATTCTGTGTGTTATTTAACCCTTGCTCACTGTGTTTATCAACACTTTCAGTCGCTGTTCGGTGGAATTATGTTTAATTGTTCTTGTTTTATTGGGTATTGTTGGTATTAGACCTTTATATGGATATGTTCTTGTTTTCTTGGGTATAGCTGGTATTAGACCTTTATATGGATATCTTGCAGGTCTGGTCATGAATGAGGTGGGTGTTTTGTTATGAAGCCCCATATTTTCAAGTGGTCTTATACATGGCAAATGTTGTTATAGTGGATAGCAGTTGGAGTTCACTATCTTAAGTTCGTGCTGTTTTCTGCAATTTTTTGTTCAAACCTTGTAACGGGATTTGGAGTTCTGTATTCCCGTATAAAGTCCATTTCTGGGGTGTCAGATGGTTAGCGTTATAGCAAGAACCCGTCATGAACTTAAAACTCATCTCCATTCACTTCGTTACCTTTTTCTGGATAGTATGCATCATAGCAGAGCTGAATTCTAAAATTAACAGGGAGTTAAAGAAAGTGCTGTTGCGTTGGTCTGTAATAGTTTGGACTAATTGCCCTTAATCAGTGTTCTACTTCTGGGCTTAGTATTATATCTGTGGTAGCTCTCCTATGATTAGTAGGGATGAGAATCAACATTTTTAAGTCTGTGTTTTCTTTGTTTCTATCTCAAATACATGAAGGAGACGTGCAATATAAGATTGAAGGTATTCATAGGTCAGCCTTTCAGAATAATATAACGTAGTTCTCTGCCAAAAAGACTTAAATGGTTCTGAGCTAATGACATAGATATAATTTGACAAGGCCACAACAGCTATATAATATATTGGCCATTTTTATGGTATTGTTCAGGGCAAAAAGGTCCATGAAAAGGGAATAGCACAAGAGTGTGTATGCTCACAAATTATGCTCGTCTTGACAGAGAAACTGTAATAGGTCATCATTTAACTGACGTTACAACTGCTCTTAGTAAGTCTTTGTAGCATCACGTAGATGCAACATATATTAGCATTTACCATGGGTATTCCTCACTCTTACAAGTTTGTTTCAAATGTGTTCCTGTAGCATTAACTCATGTTGGTTATTTTGATAGAGATTCATGTAGTGTTACTCCTATTGAGCTTGAGAGGATGCTAGTTATAGTAGGCCTGTGATATCTTGAGCCTTCTACTGCAATTTTACATGAATTATATTGTGCACTTTTTGCTAATTCATCCACTAATGATATGCAAGAGCTTGAGTCTAACACTTAAAATGATTTTTCACATATGGATTTGCAAAAACCACATGTTGCATCTTTTGTTCAACTAGCATTGGATTCTTCACCAACTACATCTTAATTGTATTGGCAGCCTCATCATTGTGGTTGGAGGCATTCTCGCTCTCTATCCAAGTATCACTATTTTATGCCAATGATTCTTCTTACTAATCTGTGAAGAAGAGGCCAAAAAATAAATAATGGATTGATGCTGAATACTTCTCAGAAATTTGTCTAC